>JAVQJF010093177.1:0-142787 GCA_036023855.1 Gadopsis marmoratus
ATAGATAGATAGATAGATAGATAGATAGAGTGCAATCTATTTTGGAATCTGTGTAAATGACTAAATACTGTATAGGAGAGTTGTTTCAGAGGTTGTTAGTATTTATTTGCCCTTTAAGAGTCATCGTTACAGGCCAGACTTTGTCTAAGTCCCACATCACAGAGGATGAGGATGAATATTCTCACAGGCATGCAGCATCATTGGTCACATGTCTAGAGTGGTCACATACATGGTTAAGAAAGACCAATTCATGATTCACCCTATAATCCCCCACTGTTCAACCCCTCGACTTCTTAAGTGGAGCAGTGAGGGCCCAAAGGAAACAGCCTCACATTCCTCACTGATATAGTTTATTATTGGAAAACTAAGCCAGTCTAAATCATGGGCATTGAAGAACACACAGTGTTTGCCCATTTAGGAAAATGAAGGTGACGCTTGTGGAGAAAAAAAGTCCTGTCCCTCCTATAACTGAGTCATTTAGAGTCCTTATATACACAAAGGCTACTTTGAGAAGATTTTGTTGCACCCTTTTTAAAGGCTTCTTTAAATAACTATTTTCTGCTGTACTTGCCTGGTAACTACGTGAAGTTGTAAAAACGGATCTTTGGTTCATTTACACTAAAACGAAAACTGAACAAAATGCCAGAATCTCATCTGAATATCTAAAATTAACATCAACAAACCACACCAAGATCCTTGTAATCCTTCCCTGTCACTTCCTATGCCCTGTGGTTAACAACCAACAAGCCTGGAGTCATGCTGGACAGCATTTGAGGCCTGGGAGAGAAATTAAGCAACCGCAATGTTTTTTAATTAAACATCCCAATGTAGATGATGCAACTAACAGTAAGAGCATTTGGAAAGAGAGCTGAGGGCTCCTTTGCTGTCTTAATTAAAATAGTCTTTAATCATTTGTGGATTTTAACTCGCTTTGCTCACATGGGTCTAAATGCAAGAAGTCGTCGTGGGAGAATCCTAGGGGGCCTTGGTCACTGATCATGGGTTACAGTGTGACCTCTGCCGTGGGAACAGGAAGTACGAGTTATTGTAACTCCATAACAATCTATCCAATCACCAGATTCTCTGTGTGTGCGGAGTTGGAGGGTGGGCACACTTGTGTCATCAATTTTATGACAAACAGGAAAATACTGTCTCACACATTGAAAAAGTCTCATAAGTGTTCACTGTGTACCATCGTTTCGTTGGTTTTTAGTACTCTGGCATGGTTAAAAGGCCTTGATGACCAGCAGTGTCACAGTAAAGGGGATGTTGCTACATTAGAAGTCACTGCTTCTAGACTGCTGTATGTAATACTGTATATCCGCACTCATCACATGTTAGATGGAGCATTTGTCTCAAGGAAGATGCTCCTGGAAGGAAAAGGACTGCGAGGGCTCTTATTATCATCTGTATTCCTCATAGAGTACGTTCAGTGCAGTGTGTTGAGTATTTGGAGAGGGACAACACTATTTGTTGTAGAAAACAAAGATCCTGCAATCACAGTCAGTGCTATTTGTGTTGAATAGCATTTGGCCAAACCTATTAGGAGTGACTGTATATGTCATATCAGCAAATATAATTATGTAAATATAAAACCATCAGCATCACTCATCATTGCTGCCTGTAAATGTAATATGTCATTTATAAATATTTGGATAAGCCCTTATCCTACTTTTATCATACCTGAAACCAATATACTTATTATATATTGTAATATATAATATACATGCAATCAGCCTATTCCAAACACCTTCCATGTCCCAGTAAATCCCGCTGACCAACAGTGTATCTTGAACCGTGATGTTGTGCTGGACAAGCAGGCATAAACAAAAACTCCAAGAAAGAAACCCCATCATCAATTTTAAAGAATTCTTGCCTCTTTGCCTGTCCTCCTTGCTCTTTTGGCTGGAGGATGTCGTGTTTTCGTGCCATGTGGAAGTTGCATGTCCTGGATCCATATTAATCATCATTTAAGTTTACAGTCTAATCCACCTAGTATAGTCATCCTGGAGGAGGGATCCCTCCTGTGTTGCTTTATGGATCTTTAAGGGTCTACGGATAGAGGCCATCATATGCTACAGATTGAAAATCCATTTGAGGCAACTTAGTGACTTGTAGCATTGGGCTATAGAAATAAAATGTACTTGACTCTCCTTCCAAATCAATCAGCCTTTATCTCCTCCAAAGATATCCTATTGGTTTGCAGTTTAGATTGTAACATCCAAGCATCCTGTTTCTGCACAAAATAAAAGACATAAAAGAGGCTGTATATGTGAGTCAGGGATACATTGTGCAACTAAATGCAGTCTGTTTTCTACACAGACAATCTGTCTGCATCTCAATCAGACAGTTCCTATCAAGGCAGGGCTAGCTGGCAACAACAGCTGGATTTCATCTGTGTACTGACGCAAACAAATGCCCCGCAACCCTATAAACACCTGCACATTGAGCACAGTCTCACACTTCTGTAGCCTTTAAATATATGCAGTTAGCAGGAATGCACATAGCCTAACCTACAGATATACTGTACATTAGCATTAAATGTTTCAGAGGCTGATATAACAAACAAACCTTTTTTTAATATCAAAACCCAAATTCAGATTTGTGCTTATTTAGCCAACACGAAACTACAGTACTTTTCTTGAGATATTCCATATGAATGAGAAAGCAACTGTCACTACTTGATTTCACTGGCTCATCTTTGGAGTTTGTTTCAACTAGGGTCAAGTGATTCACAAAAAAACTGTAAAGTGAGTAATTTGTCACCACCCCTTATATTCATTTTCACAAAAAAATTTAAAATGTGGTTGCAATGTAGACACTCTAAATGATTTGCCTTTTGGAACTCATCACATCCTCCAAAGTTTGACATTTTAGAACGGCTTGAATCTTGAAAGCATCTGAGGACAGAGACATAATATTTATCCTCTTGTCTTGTTGTTTATGAGGAATGATTCTTGAGCATGGCCCAGACCCTGTGAGGGCCAGGATAGTGACGTACTAGATCCCCCCACCCAGGATTCTGCGGAACATATGCCATGCTGGCATGGACTCTTCCAGTAGACATCCAGAACACGTGTTGTACTTGGACACTGTTGCCACAGCAGCATCAGCAGGAAATTCTTGAGACCAAGAGTAAGGAGATGAGGGGCCAGAAGCTGTTTCATCATATGATGAGAGCGACCTCTGAACAGTTATGTTTCCGCTTTGCGTTACTTTGCATTTTGGTTCCAAATGTAACCTCCCAACATCTGCCCTGGTTCTCTCACGTAGGATTCCAAAGTGTAGTGTTCATCGTATATTCTGATCCTGCAAGATCGCTATGTCCTTACTCTTATTGTTGCTTTTAATCCATACAGGATTAAACACAGTAAGGGCTATTATCAGGTATGAGGAAAATGTACGTGCATGTGTGTCTGTCTGGAATACAGTGTTATAAAAAGGGATTATGTATAAGGTCTAATTGGCTGTGGGAATGTTGCATTAGTCAGGGACACAACTGATGAGATTGCCACAGTTAAATATTTACCTTCCCTTCCGGTCTTCTACGCAATGCAGTAGAAATGTTTACAGTGCAATAAGAGCAAAAGGAAAATAAGGCGCAAGGTACCTCTTCTTCAGGAAACTGTTTGACATTCCTGCCCACGCAGGAAGTGTGCAGGTCAGGAAACCTTCGCTACAAGGAGAAGAATCCTCTTGAAAAACAGAGCAGGCAGGGGGGGTGATGCCTTCTTGAAAAAGATGCTACTTCAGAACATCCCGAGCCTTGCCAGGAGCCGCCAATGGCAATATTTTTTAAATAGTATGTAAAAGCAACTGTGTGGATGGCGCAAAGAACACAAATCAAGTGTATCGGGGCGAAAACTGCCGTTCCTAAGACAGAAATAATGAAGGATTCAACTGGGATTCCATATCACTAACCTTTGCCTTTGCGTGGACTTGTAAATATGTGTGCCTCTCAAAGGTTTCACACTGAGTGAGGATGCAGTCCTTCAGATGGAGGGGCTGCAGCAGTGTCTGCAATTCATCAGAAATAATCATGTGGACAAGAAACTGGCTGTTATAACATCACGCAGACTGCTGGGGGCGACAAAACCTCATATTTACCAAGCTGGGGTGCGGTTGTACATGCAGATAAGGAACCGTCTGGCATTCTAAATTTAGACTTGTATATCTAGATAGCTCATTTTGAGCGCAGAGTCAGCTCATGTAGCACACTGAAAGAGAACACGTGCAGAATTGTAAGTTAAACGTGGCCTAAAATGTGTGGTCCACGTCAGTGACCGCTCAAACGTATTGCCCAGTCCCTCCTCTGCCCTTTCAACGTTAAACTAATTTAACGGCTAAATATGGCAGGTGGCAGGAGAGGAGGTCGGTCAGCACTCACCGTTGTGGGTAAAATGGCCACCGGATCCGGCATTTGCCCTGGATAAGATACATTCTGGTCACTTGAGCTTTCACTTTATAATATAATTCTCACACTGTAGATTGTGCCCATCCTTCACTGTTCTAATTCACTACTTCGCTACTCCAGCAAACGGCGCCACATTCTACACGTGTGTCCTACAACCCGCTGTGCTGCTTTCAGGCACGTTGGAACTTTCTAAAACCTGCATAGAGTTCGCTTTACAAGGGAAGACAACAATAATAATAATCGTGGTATTTTGAGTTGCGCGAGAAGTTCGTGTTTAAGGCTCTCTACAATGTATATGTAGCCTATTACAGATACGTCCTGCATTAGTATCATAAATCATATTAAAGGAGTTGTAAGCGTTCATATTGCATAATATATAAGACAGCAAAATAGTCTTTGAGTTGGATATAATATTATCCCCATTTACTACTTAGATTTTTACTACAGAGCAACAAAGGTCAATATATTAGACATCAACATACCCTAATGAATGCAAATAGTTATTTATGAGGCAACCAAGGAGGTTCTGTCCAGTTCCCAGTGTGACGCTCTTTTAAGAAAATGTCTGTTTCTTCAGTGGCATAATTGTCTGTGCTTTCACTGTCACAGAGCTACTCAAGTGGCAAAAAAACAAACGAACAAAAATGAGAACGCAAATGAAAGCTTTGACGACGACAACTGCGGTCTTCTGCGGATATGTCCGACAGCCGCTGAAGGCAGCATAGGAAACCTGTCCTCTTCCGCGTTTACCTGCAGCTCCTCGACTGGCTGCGTGTTACTGAACCGACCTGGGCGTAAACAAAGCGGCAAACTTCATTTCTTCCACGGGTTACATGTAGGACGAGAAGCGGGAGGGAAAGCGAAAGGCGAATGGGAGGGGAACCGAAACAGCGGACTAAAGTTTAAGGCACTTTAAAAGTTTTGTTCTGGTTGAAGTGAGCCGGAGTCGCCCCGCCGCCCTTCACTATGGGCTGCTGCAGCAGCTCGGAGGTAAGTCGGCGAGAACACACGACGGGGAGTCACACGGCTGCTCATGCAGCTCTGACACTAAACTCGCAGAGGAGTTTGAGACAACGTGTGCGACGTCACTTCTTCCTCCTTCTTCATTCTTCTTCGGCAGCTTTGTTTTTAGCAACGCAGTGATTCGCCCGCTGAGTTCTGGAGCAGCAGGGCAGCTACTGCACCGCAGCGGTCCCGGCAAGACAGGACTACAGGGCGTCTGTGCCGTCGTTTGGGTTTTTCTGTCTTTTATCATCCCCTCTCATTTATGCCTTGGCAGAGCAAACGAGACTGGAAACCGCTGGAGGAGCGCAGCTACACGGACATCCCATGGCTCATCATATTCACACTGTTTTGTATTGGGATGGTAAGTGTTAAGTTTTAATGTGCGGGTTCCACACACACCGAGGAGGTTCCACACACACCGAGGTTCAGGTTCCACACACACACAGGTTCCACCTTGCTACAGGTATTGCAGCCCAAAAAGAACCGCTCTGCAACCAGTCCCGCGTTCATCACAGTTACAATATTCAGTTTTCTTTTGTTGGAGATGTTCCAGAAAGGTGTGACGGGACGCTGTAGTTTGCTGTTGCACTGCCTTGTAGCTGCCGAGGCTTTTTCTTACAATTTGTCTGACAGCGTTTACAATATGTCACAGTTTTCCCCCCATTCGCCTCCAAAAATGCTCATGAAGTTGAGCCCACAGCTGTCTGAAACAGTTTCAACCATAAACTGAACAGTATGTAGGATTTATTACAGGGCGTTTGCATTAGGCTGCATTACCTAATAACAATTATTCGTTATTAGTTACACATTATTAGTTATTAGTTACACCTAATAACTAACAGCTTAGTGTATTAGTGCATGTCTGCCTGCTGCATGCTGACCAGTGAATGATGAATATGCATGGAAGTGGCACTTCAGTGCAAACAGTTTGCAGTGAATTCAGGTTTGGTTGAAACTCATTCAGAAAGATGTTTATTTAATTTTATAGTAATTTTGGAGGCTCCAGTTTGTGGTGCTGTTGAACTACACTGTGTGATGCTGAGAGGTGTTTTATAATATTCAGTCCACCCTCACGTGTGGATTTTAAGGGTGTAAAAATGCTGTCGGTGTAACACAATCTCTTCGGCAGCACCACAAACCACATCCTCCAAAATGACTGTAAAACTGAATCAACACTTTTAAAAAACAAAACAAAAACAAAACAGTCTCGACAAAAACTTTCTTCACGATGATCGGATTAATTGCAGGACTGTAGGATTACAATGCATTAGTTTTAGCCATCAAATTGGAACCGAAATCCATGTTCCAAACATCAAACATTATGGCTTCACACTACTGTTTTGTCATTTAACATGCAGAAAGTTAACACAATCCACTGTAATCTGTGTCCTCTGCAGGTGTGTATTTGTGGCTATCCCATCGCCACAGGAGCTGCCTCCAGGCTCGTCTCAGGATATGACAGTTATGGCAACACCTGTGGTCGGAATAACACCAAGATCGAGGGAGTACCCCTCAGTGGCAGGGACATGACAGAAAACAAGTCAGTCATTTGTTACAAGTGAACCTTAACATGTGACCCAAGGGTTTATTTACATCAAATTAATCGTTCTATTTAGTCAAATATGTTGCATCAAGTCTCTGCTGTCCTTAAGCAGTTTCATTTTCTCCGTTTTCCTCATTAGAACGCCCACAGCAACAGAACATTTAGGTATATACTCCGTACATTAAAGTAGACATTTTGAGACCTCTTTTGCCCTCTGTAGTTGAGTGTTGGTGGCACAAGCAACCGTGTGACTGAGGAGAATAAGATGTGATTTGTCTGAGGGTTACTGTAGATTAATATCACCAACACAGAGCCACACTGTGGCTGTGTTCTGCTGCAGAGGTTCTTCACATATATGCGTGAATAGCAGCATTTAAGAGCATTTCTCCCTTTTCATAATATAACACACAGCAAGTCTAGGTTATTGTGATATTTCTATCACCCACACATTTTCCTGTTGTCTTTATTTTATGTAAGAAGTCTTTGATTATATTCCTCCTTTTGGTCAGTAGCTTTCCATCAGCATGCAGCCTGTAGGCCCAGTTTCACTGAAACAATGGGTCATGCTTTATTGATGGGCTGATTGCCCATGTAGGCTTTGAATAAAAGGCGTTTCTGCTACAAAGAGGGATCTGTGCGGCAGAGTAGCAAATGTCACCATCTTTCATTTTCTGCCCAGACAGAACAGTCCCATCTGGCATAGTAAAAACTAAATATAATGATGTTTTCTGTAAGGGAAAATTGTTTCTTATTTTGGAGGGACGGGTGTGGTAGCACTTTTTTTTAATATTGAACGGTCATTTCATGTCATAATTCCAGTTTTTCTTCCTGTCAGGTATGTTTTCTTTCTAGACCCTTGCAACCTTGACTTAATTAACATGAAGATCAAGTCAATTGCCTTGTGTGTCTCCAAATGTCCTGCTACTGAACTGACCACGTACAGCGACTTAAAGCAGTTCGCTCTGAATAACGGTGAGAAAACTGCACAAGTGAAAATGTTTTAGAGAAAAGGTGGGTCAGTATATTAACTCATCAGTTTACTGGCATTTCCATGTATTTGTGGAAAATGTTGGACATAAATGGGGTATACATTGAATATCAGTATTTAGTCTTACAGATTTGTTCTTGGCTTTTATTAAGGTTTTAAATATATTAATGAAACCGAAAATGTAATGTCATTTTTGATTTTCTTGCTGATAGGATCTCAGCTCTGCTCCTATGATATTACTCCTACAAGATACACAAGCCAATCAGCCGGATCCACTAAATGTCCCAAACTCCCTGTTCCACCAAGGTAATCAAGCACGTTCATTAGGTTTTAATTACATATCAACTCAAGAACGTTTCTCATCGCTGGAAGAGACTACGTTCTTACCAGCACCAGCTTTCCCGGTTTTTACTGCCGTTATTGTTATTGCTTGGAAAGAGCACATCCAGTAAGGGCTGCTCAAGGGTTTGGTGAAGCTGATGTGCGTACAATAATTGTATCTCTGGTCTTTAATGGGGAACTGGCATCTTTTTATAGCATTTCTGTATTTTCCATTTTCTGTTATTATTTTTGGAATAAATATCAGTGGAGACGGGATGGAGGGGTAAGCAGATGGGGAGAGGGATGATATAACAGGTCCAGTGAGTTCAAACCCACATCATGAGTACAGGAAGTCTACCATTCATTATTTATTTATCTCAGTATTTCAATTAAATTCACATTCGAGGAACAAAGGGGACACAGTAAATAGTATGCCATAGTCCTCTGCTTCAAGGACTATCCACTGAAAGTAAATTAACCCATGTTCTTCATCTTTTTCATCTTTGTAGTAAGTCTATCCCACTGCTGCATCGCTGTATTCCAGTGGATATCAACTGCTATGCTGAATTCGCCCAGGCATTCATCACATTCGTAAGCGACAACACTGTGATGCGCCGGGTCATCTCAGGGGTGATGGCCAGCAAGGAGATTATTATGGGCCTTTGTGTGCTGGCTTTAGGTATAACACATGGTTACATCCGGCTTACAATATACTTGTGGATATTTTGGTGAATGATTATTTTTATTTTTTTATCATCCAATGAAAAACTACTGGTACATTTCTCATGTCAATTCAGTAGGGAGGCAACTTTTGGAAGAGAAGCTATTTTTGTCATAAAAACAGGAAATGTCTGAGTGGTTACAGCCATTGTATCCGCTGACATTTAGCCCACAGGCAGTCATGTAAAGTCTGCTCTGACTCCTCCCATTGGGACAACAAAAGAGACAGGACACTTTCTTTAGACATATTTTATCTCAGTTATTTAGTATGTCTGATTTGGTTGTATTGATTATCAAAGCTACATGAGTCATAGCAGGACAGAGTTTCCTTTAATGGGACATCAGGGCTTTTCTCATTCACTTGCTGTTTGAATTAAATGCAAACCCATGGTTTGATTACTTATCGTAGTTTGTGTTTTATATATGTTTAAGATAAAGTAATATGTTATCGAACCTTACAATGAACAGATACCATGATATCGGCACTTTTGTGCAGCTTGATGTTACTTTTCCATGTTGGCAGTGTTTGATATGCTCATACGAGGCACTGTATTTTATTTTTATTCTCAGTTCTATCCCTGATCATGATGGTCGTCATTCGTTACATCTCCAAAGTACTGGTGTGGATTCTAACGGTTCTGGTAATCATCGGCTCTATAGGTAACTTTCTGAACATATATGTTCTAGCACTCTTACGCCAACCCAGCTGATTAATTCTGACAGTTTAAAATATGTTCATGCTTTATTCTGGCAACAGAACAGCACATTTTTGATGTCAGGTTATATCTGAACTCTTTTCTGCTCTGATGTTTTTCAGGTGGGACAGGTGTCCTCTGGTGGTTCTATGTGGACCACAGGACTGCCCTTAATAATACCTCAACAGCAACTGGGAATGTGGCCTCAGACAATGTTACGGCCCTGCTTGTGTATGCAATTGGTGCTACGATTTTCACGGTATGTCTGAGTGTGCATGCATTTGGTGATATTACATGGTACATATTATCCTTTATCACTAGACAGAAATACGTGTTTTTCATGGTTTCACAAAGCACATAAAATACACTTTTTTTTTTTTTTTTTAGTACTAAGTAAAAACCAGTCTGTGGGATTTAAACACAGTTGGATAGGAATGTTACATTTTGCTGATGTGACAGGAAAGGTGTGCTCATTCCAATGACTTCCTGATATCAGTCAGTCTTTGTGTAAACCTCCAGGTAGTTCTCCTGATAGTGATGTTCTTCATGAGGAAGCGTGTGGCTCTCACCATCTCCCTGTTCCATGTGGCTGGTAAAGTGTTCATCCACCTTCCACTGCTGGTGCTGCAGCCTTTCTGGACCTTCCTCTGCCTCATGCTCTTCTGGGTCTACTGGATCGCCGTGCTTCTCTCTCTCGGGACTTCAGGTGAAGGGAAAGGCTACAGTGGGGAGCTCCAGCACTGGTGCATGTCACATTCAAAACTGCATTCACAGTTCAGAATGCTTTGGTTGGTGTATACATGCATCAGAATAATTATTGTCAGTGCAGTTTTGCCAGCTCCTAGCATCAGGAATGTTGGTGGAACCATTCCCAAACAAGTAGAATATTAAGTTTTACTTGTGGCATTTTGTCTTGGTTTCATGGCATGACTAAACTCCCACATTTGGAATCTTGTGCCAGTCTCATGATGTAGGAGGATGGAGTCAAAGAATAACTTCTCTCTTCATCTCCCACTTCTCTTCTCTACAGCTGAGTTTGTTTGTTTTTTTTGTTCCAGCAAAGAAATATTTAAAACAAAAGTGCAGCACAAATAAAGTCAAGACATCACATGTTCTTGCTTTTATGTTTTCTAATGTAGGTAATCATATTAATGATTGCAATTGCAGTGAACTTGAACTTTAGGTGCTCACAGTACACTGAGAATACTGTGAATGTCATCAGAAGTTTTAATTTTTATTGAAATAAAACATACAGTTAAGCTTTCCTAAGGCACTTATTTTGGTTAGATCAGAGAAATGAAATTCTTGACTTGTTTGACCTTCTTCCCTTCAGAAATGTGAAAAATATGTAGCCGTGCGAAGAGAAGATTGTTGCACAGTGCAACTATGCAAAAAATGCTACAGTGAATTTATAAAATATGGTACATATTGATGTGCATCTCTGACAGTTGGACTCCAGTTAATGTGGGAATTGTGTTCAACGTACTACAAAACACCACCAAATTCTCACCAAAGGAGCATTTTCTATGAAGAATAAGGTAGTCGTTAAGTTGCCAAAAGTCAGCCAAGTTATTGCACTTGTGTCCAGGTAGCTTGCTCAGAAATATAGATGTATACAGTAGATACACTCGAGCTGACTGAACTGTAAGTCATACTGTAAGTCATACTCCCGCTCGTATTCCCTCACAGGAACACCAGTAAAGAACAACTCCACAGGTGTGGTTGAATATCAAATGCAAGGGCCTCTTCAGTACTTGGTGTGGTATCACGCTGTGGGTCTCATCTGGATCAGTGAGTTCATTCTTGCCTTCCAGCAGATGACCATCGCCGGAGCCGTGGTCACCTACTACTTCACGAGGTAGGGAAGAAGTAACCAAAAATAACTTGTATTTGATCTCGTGGGTGGCTTAATGTTTATTTGATATTTCAGTTTTTAGGCTATAGAATTTAATTTAGGTCTTCTCCCCGTATCTGATTAACTTAAGGAATAAGTCGCAGATGCCAGCAACTCCCATCCTCTCCTCCATGGCACGTACCATCCGCTACCATCTGGGTACTCTGGCCAAAGGCTCCTTCATCATCACGCTTGTTAAGATCCCTCGTCTCATCCTAATGTATATCCACAGCCAGCTTAAAGGAAAGGTGAGCAGTGAAATGATGCAAAATGTATTTAAAAATGCTACAAACTCAAAAACTCCATTATGGCCCCATGTTGAGCCTGTAAGTAGCCATTATCAGTACTTTTAATATGTGCATTTTTACAATGTTTGTCAACCTGTGAATTTCTTCACTTTTCATAGGAAAACGCCTGCGCTCGTTGTATGCTGAAAGCTTGTGTCTGCTGTCTGTGGTGCCTTGAGAAGTGTCTTGCATACTTAAATCAAGTAAGTAATTTCAGGTTGATGACAGAAGAAAATCTGCTATACTGTACAGTGGAAACAGGCTCCCAAGCAGTTACAGTGTGCATGTCTGTATCGCATCATTGCAGAATGCCTACACCGCCACAGCCATCAACAGCACCAGTTTCTGCACCTCTGCCCGTGACGCTTTCCTGATCCTGGTGGAGAATGCGCTTCGAGTGGCCGCCATCAACACAGTGGGCGACTTTGTCCTCTTCTTGGCAAAGGTACCACTTTGGAGTTGTTGTGTGTTTATTTTTTTGTTTTGTTTTTTTTATACGAGATACTCCCCCCAAAACCAAACTGACTGTAATTTTTTCTAACTAGTCTCATATTTACTCTCTTAGGTGCTTGTGGTCTCCTGCACAGCTTTTGCCGGCATTCTGGCTCTGAACCACCAGAGGGACTACACCGTGTGGGTCCTGCCCCTCATCATCGTCTGTCTTTTTGCCTTCCTGGTGGCTCACTGCTTCCTCTCTGTCTTTGAGAATGTGGTCGACGTTCTCTTCCTCTGCTTCGCTGTGGACTCAAAGTATAATGATGGCAGCTCTGGACGCGAGTACTACATGGACAAGTCCTTAATGGTAGGAGGAGTGATGTTGTAACAAATAATAATTTCTTCAGAGGGTAATTTTTCTGCCCCAGTGACTGGAGTTTTTGTAGCATTCTTTCAGGGGCTCTTTGGGCCTCATGCAAGAACCACTAATTGGAACTGATTCATTCTCAAGTGATGCATATGAGTGATTTAGCACACTAGCTTTCTAGTTCTTAGAATTTTTTTTAATGTGAGGATTTTCTGCTTTTCATTATCTTTTATCATAGTGAATGAAGAGTCTTTGGGTTTTGGACTGTCGGTTGGACAAAAGAAGCAGTTTGGGAGTTTATAGACTAAACAATCGATAATGAAAATAATGGTTGCCGCCCTAGTATGCACAAAGACGGAAACATGTATATATCCTCCTGAGAACTGAAGAAAAAATTATCTTCCTTTTTAACTTTTTTTTTTTTTGTCTCAGCATGAAAACAATGTTCCCCTCATTCCACCCAAACACATGAGATATCACTGGAAATGCCAGGATGTCCTCTATTTAGGACTTAGTAGGGTAGCTCAAATGAGTCAAAAGATACAGACCAAAAACCAATGTCCACTATAGAGGACATAAATGAATAGGCTTGGTCTCAGGAGGATAGGAGAATTTGGCAACTCGTAGAAAAACATGGTGGGATCCAAAAAGGGTATTCATAGTTGCCATTTTTGCAATGCTTTCTTATTCTTTACCATAACCCTTTTTATTCTGAACAATGTACAAGAACCATATTCTTTAAAATTAAATCAGAGAAAAATAACAGTTCTATAACTCTCTTTCCTAGGAATTTGTTGAGAACAGTAAGAAAATGGGTTTGTACAAGTCAGAAGATGCACGTGGACAGGAGATGAAGTCCATGGTGAGTTGGAAAATCTTTGTAGTCTTGTGTGCTGTACGTAAGCTGTTTCAGTCCATCTGCAAAGCAAAATAAAACAACCAAAACATAGTTATCTGGCTTCATGCCTGTTGCCTTGTGTGTGTGTGATTCTAATGTGTTTTGTGGTTGTGAATTATGTTTGTCTTTCTTGCAGGCACGTGGAGGGACCTCTGCTTGACCAAGTGTCAGAAAGACTGCCAAAAACACCGAAAATACACTAAAGCTTAACTCAGTTTACCAGCATTTCACTCCAGGGACAGAATGATGGGATAAAAATGCACTTCATACAGAAGTTACACATGGTTTCAGCAAAAGATGCATTAGGTTTTACTTTTTGAGATGAAGACATTGTAAATTTTAAGTTTAACATTAATAGCTGTAATATGTAACAGGCTCATTTGGCTTTGTGTGTTATTAATCAGGTAGGTTTGCTGGTTTTTGTCTTTTTCCTATATAACTTTCCTATATAACTCTCTTTTTATCCCATTTTAAATAATATGAGCAATTTTTAATATGCTTTGTTTTCTTGTTACATAATTATTGTTAGACATCGTGTGGTGTACATTTTTAAAAGGAGAACTGTTTTGTCAAAGGCTGTTCAAGTTGTTTTATTACTTCTCAAATTTTATACTTAAATAAAATCACTGAGTTTTATTGTTTGGTCTTTTTGTCCACACCAATAAAGCTAAGATTGGATCGAACATATTCGCATCATATACAGCTCTGGAAAAAATTTATTAAATACTTAACAAAAGTATCAGTTCTCTGGTTATACTATTTATAGATATGTGTTCTAATTGTTTCCAGAGCTGTAGACTGTCTCCTCGCTTCAACTGAGATGCCGGAGCAGCATGGATCATGCTTCAGAGTGTTAAATCCTGGCAATTATACTGTACATCACCCACTTCTGGACCGTTTTAAATTTAAACCATAAAGTTGCTGTAACAGGAAGTGCAAATACCGTTACGTATCTATTATACTAGTTAATAGAAAAATGGAACACTAAATCGATATTTTTAGTTTATAGTTTAGGATGTTACTACTAATGTGTGTTGAGGATCACTGTCAAATCCTTGTTGATAAATGTCAAGAGTCAGCTGACATAAAATATAAAAGGTGATGTGTAGGAGAAACTACTCGATCTAAATGAACGTTTAGAAACACGTGTTAAGCAACATCAGAATGGCGCATATGCATAAATAAAAGAAGGATGAATCCTGAGAAGGATTTCCAATTTATGTGGAAAAGGTCCAAGAAACAGAAGTATGTTAAAATCAATGAATAAAAATGTTAGATTGATCTATCAGAGGCAATTGTCATTTGCCTACTATCCTCCCTAAATGCAACACAGAACAAATATGAATTGAGACAAACTGAAACACTCATTAACTTTGTGCCAAACGTTCATCTGTGGAGCCCAACTTTAACCACCAGAGGGCAGCAAATCCTATAAAATGAATGAGATTTCCATTGTATATCCACTCTAGATGTCATGCCCTTCAACAATAATGAGAACAAAATTAAATTTTTGCCTCATGACAGGACTAATAAGTTTAGAGTTCTCCGAATCCATTTAAGGAAAATAAATGATTTTGCCATTTTGATTTCTCATCACTTTTTGGACGTCATTCCATATTTCATGACCTAATTTAGATTTCATTTAGATGAAACCGAAATCAAGTAGTTAGTGATGTCTGCGACACTGAAAATGTTTAAAACTGACTTCATATAAAAGGATGAAATTTATTTGTATTCTTACAACTAAACCAAGTATCTCTTGTTTATATGTTATGTATACTCTGCAGTGTTGACAATGTCTGTATTTTGAAGGTATCTCTAAACATATTTTTCACCATCTTCATGTACAAAGTCAGAAATTCAGATATTTGTTGTACATTTAAAAAATTTAAACATATTATGAAGAAAATGTGCAATGTAGGTTTGACTAGTTTGTTAGTAACTTATTGCAGTTACGATACCTTGTAGATCAGAAATGTTTATGATCACCATGGAGGTAGACTGACCTGCCATACATCTGATTCCCCATGGGTGTATCCACAATCTACTGATGTAAAGATCACTGCCTCATCCAATCCAGCATTGACCACACAAGAATCAAGCCACTAAGCAGTTAGATGTTATTGATGGGAAAGCTCTCGCTCTCGCTCTGCGCACCGTTGTCCGCCTCCATAAAACACAGGAATCCAGAGGAAAACAGCTCGATGGCTGATACTGAGTCACACCAGAGTGATTGCTGTAGTACTTACAGAACACTAACCATTCCTGGAAGCCTTTTGTCACTGGATAGAAAGACAGCATACAGAGAAACACGCTCTGCTGGAGCCCGCTTTGACAGGAAGCAGCAAGATTTAAGACCGAATGGGAATGTTTTTTAAATTCGTGCCATTTCTTCACTTGAAGAATTATGATTCCGGTTGTGTTGGATATTATAGTGAACAAAGCAGGCAGGCTTGGACATTTGCGAGTTAGCAAACGGAGTTGATTGGCCCAAATCAATCACTTTTCACGTTCTATAAAAGCCACATCTTCAAGAATATATTATTACACACATATATGACAAAGAACAGATTTCTTTAAATTATACTGTATTTTGGACACTGAGGATTTAAAAATATGATTTTTTATTTCCATCATACTGTATGTAGTAAGTATCTGCAGCCCTGTTTATGTAGCTTATCTGAATACCACATGTATGTATTTATTTAGCCCTTATTCATATTTTAAAACCTCTATCTCAACATATTCTGAACCTTATGTGCATTTTATTTATTTACCTTGCACGATAGGTAGTGTAAATCATCATATAGTGTTCTCAGCACAGGCGGCATATGAAATAATCATTTGCTTCTTGACAGGACCTCTACACCTCTGATTCAACTGGTAAATAGCTTACAACCAATAAACCTGTTCTGTCCCACTCCTATATGGATGTCTATTGTTTGCGCTGACTCAGGCGCAGTAACATGAGCCTACTAAGTGTGTACGTGTGTGTGTCAGAGAGTGTATTGACCAGCAGTGACTTAACCATACTGCCTCCTCAGCAGCTTGCCCTGGAAGCTCGGCTCAGGCCTTTTCAATGCTGCTTACATTTAGCACACAGACAAGACTTTGACGATGATGAGAAGAGCTCACAATGCTGCTGTAGAACTGCAAACAGAGAGTAAAGCAGTTCAAAAGCAAATAGAAAGTAATGACTGTGATCATAATTATCATAATAAGAGGAAAGGAACACACCCATACATACATACATAGGTCATTTTTAGTTTCTCAAGGCACAGATGCAGACCAGACCTACCCAGTGTATTTTATGGGCGATATGGTGGAAACATGGTATTGACTGTATTAATACTTTTTTTTTTTAACAATCTTGATATACCAGTATATCATTATGTCGCAAATGTATACAAAAATGCATAAAGAATTTAAACTGATGCTGAGGTTCAACGATCATTCTTGACCGTAGAGTGAAGACATCAATCCCACTACAAGGACAATAGCTGTTCAGCTATTACGTCAACATGAACAAGACGTCCTAAAAGTGTTCAAAAAACAGTAATCTGAACATCTACATTTCAGCAACACCTGTGCAAACTCCATCTGCTGATGATGGTCATGTGATATGATGAAAACTAGCTACTAAATGGACCTTGCCGTCAGCATTGTTCCACGTAGAACTGAGATGGTTCTGCTGGTGATGGATACATTGAATTTATGTCAATGTCAAAATGTCTAATAATACAAACTTAGCAGATGATTACACCTCATACGGCCACAATACCTCATCATGCACCAGAGTGTGGAAGTGATAAAAGAACCTGCGTCAGAGTATTGCTTATCCAAGAAACCTGATTTCTGAACATCGTAAGTGCTTCCTGCAAATTGAGGCATTTCCCATCAGCGCTCAGTCATACTGTCTCCCCATGCACTGTCAGATCACTTTTTAGTGTTGGATTGTATCCAACAACAGGCTTCAACTATGTGGACATTAGCCATAGAGATGGTATCTATCCACATTTCTACGGTCAGCACATACAGGCAGAGGGAAAGTGTGTGAAAATGAACCTTTGATATTTACCCAGTGACTTCCCTTTCTGGAGCTGCAGACGGGTCCTGTTGCCAACACACACACACACACACAAAGATTTTACGCATTGTGTGAGTTCCTGCAGCCTGCTTCCACTGGGCTGTGTAAAACAAACCCTACAGTTCTCCCAGTGAAAAAAGGGAAACAAACTTTTCCAGTTCAATGAATGTGCCTTTTTCCTGTCCTACCTATTTTAGTGTATGTGTTTTGCTCTACATGTGTTTTACGTGTGCTTTTATGTGCTGTGTGTAGGCATGCATGTATGGTGTGGGTGTGCCTCATAAAATATTCACCTGTTCTCCTACATAATGCAGTAATGTTCCTGCACACAGAACACATTACCTACAAATAAGCGGAGTTTGTCGCTCCTGACCATTGTCAGCTGCCTCTCCTTTTAAATTTTTAAAGTGATATTTAAGCGATGCATAAATACTTTCATCTTCCACTTATGGCACATGTTGTGCCATTTCAACAGCTGTACACCTTAAAACAAGGGAAATGTGTAGACTTTTTCTCTCGGTTCCCACATACTCATACTCAAAACCCCAGCGACTTGTCTGCCTTCTCCTAAATATGAACGCAAAAGAAGAGAACCGAAACTATGAACATGCAAAAGAAAATGGGTCACATGACATGAGAATAAGAATTTGCATTATTGTCTGTTCTCCAAGTAACACTACAGAAAACGCAGTCAAGCAAACGTTGGTCAATATAGCTTTTATTTCAGCAAATCATACATACACTGTAAAAAATGCATCTGTATCATAACCTTTAAACACTATCAGAGCTGTGATGACAGTGTGTGATTGGTTGAGAGTGGCTACAGTGTCTGAGGTCATCAAAATGATTTGCATGTCATCACACTCGTGAAACGGCACACTTTAAGACTGAAATGTTTTCCAGTTCGCAAAGTGAATTGGAATTCCACGTTAAAAGGAACGACGGGAGCAAAAGAAAACAACAAAACAAACAAACAAACAAACAAAAAACACCTCTTGGACAGTTAGATGGCACTTTTCAGGTCTTAACATGGAATTTCAACAGATTCAAAATGAAGCCCGATAATTGAAAATTAATATAAGAGCTCAGCAAATCCCATGTCTGCATAAACAGTCACAGGACTTATCAAGAATACACAAATCTGGGATTTCAGTTTCCAACCTTGACAGATATACACTATAAGTAGTTAGAGAAGATCAGGTACAAATCAAGCTTTCGAAACAAAGTAAAAGCAAAACACTGTAAGATGATTTTTGTTTTTCATATAAAGCTGTCTAAACCAAAGCTTCCTCTAGCCAGTGTACTAATATATAAACCATTTTCAAATCCAGCAGAATCTAAGTGTTTTTATGCCTTAACTGCTAAGTATATCTGTGCTTCTCTACATTCTAGCTATCCTATGTAACAAATCAAAAGATCTGAAATATGGCCTATGTAACACCATCAGAAGAGAAACCCAAACACAAGCCATACCAAAACCCAAATAGTATCCGAGCTTGACAGTAAAAGCCACTCATATGCAGAATAAAGACGAGCTCACGTCAGTCCAGTAATCGTGCTGCTCCCACTATCTCCACCATCTGTCCTCACCAGTAAAAGGCACACCTTACCCTTTATGCCCTGCCAGACATTTTCGACAGTTCTGCATGGCTCTGTGGTTTTATTACTGTGCAAGATATTTATTCAGTTACACTGTGTCCTCAAATCACATTAAGTCGAAGACTCATATCTCAAAAAATTTAAAACATCGACTCCACGTTTTCTTCTGAGCGGCGATGAGGTTTCCTTTGAGCTCACCGACATATTAAAGGTAAGTAAACATCTTTATCACACACACACTTGTAGTCTCAAGAAGCTTTAGAACTATGCAAGTGCAATTTCATCTGTACATGCTGGGGGGGGGGGGGGTTTCACCCTCCAGCTCTATTATATATATGTTTTGAGTTCCACAAAGGTTTAGCCTCTGGTCCTATGGACTGAAACAACATCACGCAGTATTAGACATGCTACGACAAATCTGTTTCATCTTCTGTATTCATCCAACAGTGGATTAGAAAAATAGATAATAATAATATCCCCCCCAACACCACTGGCCAAGCAGTAATTTGTCTTTCCTTGTTGCTGAGCCTTTGAGATGATTTGACTTGAGTTGTGTCTCCGTGAATACAGCTAGCATGTCGGTTCTGATTGTTATCCAACTCAGACTGTGTTTTTTTTGCCTTAATTCTCCCTAATGAAGCATGTCTAACTCTTATCTTGTTTTTCCACACAGTTACAGTCACAGTCACAAAATCAAGATCAAAAGAAACCTAAAGAGTGCAATATTCTCTTATCTACATCATCAACATCCCACCTATACACAGGAACATGTGAGTAAAAGTGTGTGTGGGGGCGGGGGGGGGGGTTGAAGAAGGGGACGTCTCTTTAACATTGCGCCTCAGGCATCAACACACTCAGGCATCAGAGTGCTGCACAAGGACAGGACACACTAAAAGACATGGACTGTCCAATGAAGGGAGAGGCCTTTGCACACATGACCAAATCCAAAGCACTGGATTGGTTGTCCTTGTTATGTTCTCTGGTTGGCTGACACACAAGTGAACAAGTGCCATTAAACCAATCATATTTTATACTTAGAGAGGAAGAGAAATCATAAATGTTTGCCAGGAATATTGTTTTTTTTTTTTAACTAATGAACAAACAATACACAGGGAGTAGTCCATAGGCTGTTAGTACGATTAAGTATCTGCCTGGGGAGTCACCTAGAAACGTGCAGTTTGACCAAACAAACAGTTTTCTCTTTTTTGATTTTTTTTTGTTTGTTTTTGCTTTCTTTTTCAAAATTATGACAGGTATTCGTCGGTGTCGTCGTCGTCATCCTCATCTTCATCGTCCTCGTCGTCCATCCCGGCCTGGTCATCGAGGACAAAGGAGTCTTCGTCGTCGTCAGTGAACAGCGAGTCTCCGCTGCCGAGGTCTCCGGAAGACTCCAAAATCACGCCTGGAAACAGAGAATGAACCAAATGTCACAGTTAAAGAAATAGTTGTAGTAAATAGTTAGTCGATAGTTATATGAGAAGATTCGCACCACATTCATGTCTGTATGGTCAATATGGACCTACCACCACCAGCAGCAGTTAGCTTAGCTTAGCATAAAGCAACCTAGCGTGGCCATCTCACGGTGAGGACAAGGCCACAGGAAGTTACTGCGCCAGGCCAAGAAATAGTTCAACACATGAATCCTGTTAAACCACAACTTTTAACATTCAAACAATCTTTAGTGAGCTTTAGAGCTGAGAGGCGGATCTCGTTACGTTTGCAGAGAGCCAGGCTTCCTTTTTCCAGTCTTTACGCTAAGCTAACCTAACTGGCTGCTGGCGGTAGCTTCAAATTGAGCAGACAGATATGAGAGCGATATCAATTTTGTCATCAAACTCTTGGCAAGCAAGTGAATAAGCCCCAAACCTCAGTCTATTGCTATTAACAGTACAATGTGGAAAGTGACTTCATGCAACATAAAATTGTGTTTTTTTTTGTGTGCTAATATCTGTGAATTCTTTCTTCCATGATGCCTAAATGCAAATCCCGCAGTATCTCTTTGTTTTCTAACACAGACACAGAAACACGACACTCTGTCCTCCTCAGAGTTTTGCCTACCGCAGTTTACTGTGCCATGGGTGCGAGAACTGGCCACCTCGTTGCCATAGCGATCCACACACCAGCACTGGCCGCTGCTGCTGTGACACTGGTGGGACCTGTAGAAACCGTCCTCATCACAGGATGGCAGATACTGACCTATGCGTTCAAGACAAAACACACAGATGCATCCAGTGAATTTGTGTGTGTGTGTGTGATTTGTGTGTGTGTGTGTGTGTGTGTGTGTGTCTCACCAAGAAGTTTCTTCCCCACTTGCTTTTTGTTGATACTGGACAGCTCTGCTTTACAAGGGGAATCTGAAAAGGAGACACAAGGGACTCTGGTAACAAACTGCAGAAGTCTGCTTTTCTGGGAATACATCTGTTTGCGTGAACTCTGCTTCCACTGTGTACTTTTTGCCTTCGTCGCGATGTTTGTTATCCTGTCGTCTTTGCCTTCACACATGCAGCGCCGATGACTCATCTGTAAATACTGTTGCTGTATGTACAAGAAAATAATTTTCATCCTTGGTCTCATACAATGGCATTTTAAAGCAATTTACTGCATTGTATTGGGTTGCATTTTATTATATTATACAGAGTACAGTAATGTATTCTGTATATGTCAAAAAAGGATATGCCATTCTGACTGAATGGATTGTAGCACCACTACAATAAATATAGTAGGTCAAAGTTAAACCAGGAGGTCAATCAGTTGGGATGGATGTTTACAACGGACAGGTATCATTTTTCTGCTTGCATTTGTTTTCTTTTCCAAATAAGGTTTGGCTAACTTGGAGTTTTGTTTAAAACCTGTACAATTGTCAGCTCATGTTTCACATTTCTCATTATATAAGAAAACTATGAAAATAAGACCAGATTGTATGAAAACAGAATTTCACTTTCACCTTCCTATTTAAGATACAGAGACTGAAGCTGAAACTTTGTGTTTGTGTTTGGTGAGTGCTTGTATTGCATGCGAGTGCATGGAGAAACCGTACCTGTGTACCTCTGGAAGCACGTGCACCACTCAGAACTGGTTATAACTTTGTCGGCATGTGTGTCACAGGATTTGAAGAACACATCAGAGCACGGCTCGTTCCTGTCCAGGTAGAGGCTCCTGATCTCTGACTGATCCAGCTGGCGGTCAAAGTTTGTGTCCAGCTGGGAGAACATCCAGCCCAGAGGGTCCTTGCAAATAGGTGACACCCCAACCTCAAACTCTGCAGGGTCAAAGTTACAAAAATGAGGGGTAGATGCAGCGACGTCTCTTATTGTAAAACAATGACTGTAATAATGCACGAAGAAATGTTCTGTAGTTTGTCTACTTTGTTAATTCCATGTGACTCACTGTTCTTCTCTGGCTTCTGGATCTTGACTTTCTTGTGGTTGGCATTCTCATGCAGCACTCTGAACCAGTCTCTCAGGCGACTCACCACCTCCTTCAGGGCCGACTCACTGCACACTGAGGAACAATAACACTAATGATTAATGATATGATGCTTCACTGTCCCCCTATTCCCTTATGGAGATGAGGAGTCAGAGTCAGCTAAAGCACAGCTGCCCTGAATCTTGGTTTTGGTGTCATGCTAAAAAACACTTTAGAAGCAACGATGGGCTTTAGCTTGCAAGAAGGAGGCTTTAACATGGGCTTGGACACCATCGAAGACTTTGTAATTAAGGAAAATAAACTGTTTCTTGTGTAAAGTATCCTAGCTTGCAGTGTGGAGCCATGTGTGCAGGACCTTGTACCTTTCTTCTCTGCAGAGCTCTGTTCAGGCTGAGCGGGGCAAGGACACATGCCAGGACACTTCACGGCGATCTTCTTTCCCGTGATGCATGCCTGGTAGTCTAACTTACACTGAGCAAGAGCGACAGAGACAGAAGAGGAAGTGAAATCAGGATGTGTGTCTCATCAAGAGGAAACGCACGTCATGCACGCTCAGACGTCTCTATTGTGGGTGAGAGATGAAGCAGTTGTGTGTGCAGGTACCTTGGTGGAGTAGGTGTGGCCGTCAGTTCCACAAACAGGAGAGGGATGAACCACAGGACAGGGCGTGCACTTTGACCCCAGATTCTGGTACAAACTGGCATCTTTTAAACTAGAGATTCAAAAGACTAAATCACACACTAAATCTGACTGCATGTTGTATCTGCGATGTATTGTCTTGTTCAGTTTCAGAAATGAGACAAGGATTGGGATCTATGTGTGATTGTTTTCTGATTTGCTTGCACTGATTACTGGTAAATGTGTTGTTGCTAAGAATGGGAAATGGGGTCAGTATGGCGTTACTGTCCTCTGTCCAGTCTGCAGTGTCCCAGACATATACACACAAAGCCCATTCATATCACTTGGCAGGACAGCGTGTCTGTTGTAAGGCGGTGCCAGTACTGGGGTAATTGGACTAAAAAGTAATGTCAAGAGAGCCGGGGCGACCAGAAGACCAGCTGGAAAAATGGAAAAACAGCCACCCCTCTTCTGTTGTTGTTTATCATGCTGCATGAATGAAAAATAAACAAAACAAAACAAAAAAAACGAGGGAGGCGAATAGAGATCGGAAGTAATCAAGACATTTGATTCACTCTTAATCCAGTGTCATTTCGTGTTTCATTTCTGGCTTTGTCATGGAACGGCAGCTTTGAAACTCAGCCTGTTTGTGTGTGTGTGTGTGTGTGTGTGTGTGTGTCTCTTCTTACCTAACTCTCTGCTGGCTGACACAAGAGGGAGTCTTGTAATCCTCGGCCACGCACACCTTGTGGCGACTGCATTTGATCTTAAGACAGGGGTCTTTGGCTGGATCAAGGCCTTTTATAAACACAAATCAGAGATATAGAACGAGAACGCCTTTAAAGTGGGTTGTATGTGTGTTGTATGTGCTACCAAAACACAGCCTCTCTATTTATAAAGAGCTTCTTAGAAGGACTAAGCCCATGAGCATACACAGAGAGTAAAACTTCTATGGTTACATTTTCCTTTTGTTCCTTGAAATCCTAGATCAATGATTCCTAGTTAAACCATGAACTTCCTTTTAATTTTTACAGATCCAAGCTGTATGGATAGCTGTTAGAGATCTTTGTCTGTGTGTGTTAATTCTAACCACTATCTCTTCACTTACAGTTTCCTGGCAATGTTTCACTCACACTGAACTCAAAGCCATAATACCATTTAGTATCATTACAGCTAGAAACAGATGGAACTGGTTATAGAGGCTACCTCTGACCTTGCATCAGCCTGCAGCCTCTTGCTGAGCTCCTCAAACTGTCCTGATATCAGGTCTGACAGCTGAGGGCCATACGGTGTCGGGCTTTGAAGGTGAGAGCTGATTTTGGATCTGAATCTTAGGCTGACGTTGTGCTCTTTGTTGGTAGAGGCAAGGAAGCTGTTTCTGACCACGCGTCAGCCTTCAGCGTGGCACCTATGCGCAGGATCTAAGGCCCTCAGCTGATCTCAGAACAGTTTGTGAATTACCTCTGCTCTAAAGAACCTTACTGTAATCCCTGAGCAGCTTTGGCAGATTATCTTGCCTCCATCCTCCAACGCACTATCTAATGCTATTGTTTCCCTGACATGTCTGTCTGTGTGTGTGTGTGTGTGTGTGTGTGTGTGTGTGCGTGAGTGTGTTTGAGGATACAGTGATAAGTGAGAGTGAATGTGTTCATGTCCTGGTGTGCCTGGATGTGCGTATGAGTTTATCACAGTCTGTAATACAATGGGAAATTAAATGATCAAACAATAGAAAATCACCCTGTGTTTTTTTTAATATAGTAGATGTTAGCTAGATGAATCAGCTGGTTGGTGTTATTAAAACAATGGGCAATTTCCGGTAAATAACACACTTAACACACAGTCATATAAGTACACCACCAGGTAAAGTAGTCCAGAATGTCCAAATCTGTCTAATGAAACCTTTCACAAAAAACGTACGTGAGCTGTTCACCATCCTCTCCATACTGCTGGTAATTCTTGTCACACTATCACTACAGAGCCATAATGAGTCACAGGGCTGATGTCACGACATGTTTCCAGCAACAAAATGTTATTAAGGATCTACGTTCCTGGGAACAGACTAAATTCAACTGAGTTTAGAGGAGGGTAAATGGAATTCAAAGGCTGTAATGTCGCTCAGTACTGCAGTGTTAGTTACCTCCCTCAAGGTTGTGTTTTTGCTACCAATTGTTTGTCTGTTAGTTTGCAGGATATTTAAAAAAACTACCAAATAAATATCAATGGAATTTGGTGGAAAGTTAAGACATGCACCAAGGAACATGTGATTTGTTTTTTGGAGTGGAGAATGTGACCGTGTAGCCATCTGTAAAACACTTGACCTTTTTTGCTAATAAGTCCCAAGCCAACATTTTTTCTTGGGTTCCTTGGAGTGAGGTGAATCTATCAGCAGGGGTCCTTTTCCAGCTGACATGTTTTACTTTTTCAACATTTAAATTGTTTTTGCAAAATACATTTTCATCATAGCGTTCACCCAAATGTGGGTGAACCTGAATAAAGGTTATTCAATCGAGTTCTGATATGTCACATTGTGTTCTTATAATTGGCTGCCAAACTCTTGCAAGCATGACCTATTTGACATAAACTGCTGAGTAGTACTGCAATAGCAACAAAATGTAGATCTTGCTGAGTTTGATGACATTTCACTAAAGGGTGCCCATGACTCAGTAGCAATGTGACTCACTATTTTGTACAGCTCATTCTTGTGCAAAGCCCTAATATTCCCACCTAACATAATCTCTTTTCTTATGTAAGTATTTTCCAAAAGTCATGTCACCACCATCAGCCAATCAGCATGCTTGTTCATCACTGTGTATATATTGATGCAGATACACATCCATATGCAGATTAAACATTTGAACTAAAATCTTTTCTATGAATAAAACACCACGATTAAAGACGTGTTCAGCTTTGGAAGAGACATGAGTTCTCTTTGTCCTTTCTGGTGTTTTTTTGTTAGTTTTTTTTTTAATGACATAGCTTATGGCACAACCACTCCAGGCTCCCTTCCTCACACCCACCTTGATCGAAGGCCTTGGATGGAGTCCATGTTCCAGGCTCCTGAAACAGGTTCAACCAAGAAACAAAATCATAAAAACGTTGTTCAAATGACGTTTAGAGTAAATAATACATGACACATACAAGACAATTAAGCAGTCATACAAACCTCCACTTCCTTTAGGAGAAAGCATTACAGAGAGAGAGAATGAGGAATTCATTTTGATTAGGTTTTTCTTTGCATAATGAAACAAACTGATGGAAATGTGGCAACACAAACACCAACACACCATCAAGTACAAACACGTGGAGCATGCATGCATTTATTTAGTCAAGATGTTGTGACAGCAGTACTGTGCTGCCATGCACATGGAAAGAGGCCTGTGTGTCTTTGTGTGTGTGTGTGTGTGTGTGTGTGTCGCTGCTTATCATACATACACAATGACAACAGTGGAGAAATATCACATCAAACGAACAGACTGAACAGTTTAAAGATGTTAAAGGAATATAGGTTTAGGTTTAGGTCTGAAGTAGATTGGAATTACTGACTATGGCAGGCTCTTTAAAAAAGGGAAGACATTTAGACTTTCAGTGAAGAAACGTTGGGTTTAATGTCAAGCTTATGTTTGAAAAAACAAAACTTGCAGTGCGCTTCAGAGAAGAAATACATAAATATGCCTCTTTGGAACAAATTTACTGTAAGATGCATCTGATTGGCTAGGTACTTTATTGGCTAGGATGTTGTAGATTGAATCAGATGCTAAGCTTTGCCACATTGCAGTTACAGATTGAACCTTAAATACTGAGTCCAATAAGAAACACATTTAACCAAAAGCTGAGTCATCACCACTCTGGGAAAATACAGAGACCTCCTGGGAAAATGTGATACTTAAGGTTAAGGGGAACACTCAAAGAGCTCTCGTATGTTCCATACATAAAGGGAAAATATTAATTAATTATTAATAATATTATTTCCCACACAACTCCCTAAATAGCTTGAGAGTGAACTCTTTCCTAAAACCTTCCTAGATATAATCACATGTTTAATCTGTTGCCTGTTTATGTGTTTCAACAGTCTAAATAAGGATTGTACAGAGGTGAGTGATTTGCCTGCTTTTTATAGAAGGGCAAGAAGGAGACACACCCAGGGGGTGTTGGCTTATGATGCAAATGTAGAAGAGCTTAAGACGTGTGTGTGTGTGTGTGTGTGTTTTCATAGATTCAGGCTGACTCTCAGTTCTGTCTCTGGGCATTCAGTCAAACCCAACACTGCACTCTGTTCTCTCCCATCCTGTCACAATGATAACCTGTTCTTGTTCTCACATCTGTTCTATCTTTGTTTTTCATCATTACACACACACGCACACACACACACACACACACCGACACACACTTGTTTTTGTCACTTAGAAAGACACTGAACTGACACTCATTCTATGGAGACTATACCTGACCACAGCATGCTTAACCCTAACCCTAACCTTGGTTAACCATAATTTGACTGTTTCAGCTGATTTCTGTCCCCACAATCTGATTAAGAAAAGATAAGATAAGATAGAACTTAATTTATCATGAGGGAAATTGTTGTAGTACAAAGCAGTACAAGTAGGAAGTGCAAATAGAGTGCAAAAAAAAAGAGCTGACAGAAGGCAGTGACAAAAAAAAGGCAGAACTAAGTTACCCTAAATCAATAAATAACCTGATGATGAAAAAATAATTAATTTGCAACCAAAAAAGTAGATAGTAGAATAACTGCCTCAAAATGACAAAAAAAAGATTAGACAATAACTTGCTTAATTTACAAATCAACTAACAAAACACCACTCGAAACTGCAGACACGTACGTAGCTTTGGCACCTAGTGATTTATTGTAACTCAGAACACCAAATGTTCTCTTTGTCTCTTGTTTGTGTCTTGTTTGTCTTTTTGGTGTGTGTGTGCGTGTGTGTGTGTCTGTGTGTGTCTGTGTGATTCATTCAATTCTATATGCCAGAACAAATAAGAAGGGAGGGAAATACGGGAGTAAAAAAAAACACCATATCAGCATAAATCCCACAGTGTGGCTGAACAGAGACGAGTGTCTTATCCTCTCATTTAAAGCCCTGTGTTGTAGATTTGTACATTCCAATGTTGTGCAAATCTCCAACAATATGATTTAGCAAATTCTGTCAAAGACTGAAATTCAGAACAGTTTTCCTTGGTATACAGTTCAATCTCTTCTATTATATAATTACCTCGATTTATTATACTGTTGCACATTCTGTTCATATAGCATTATATATTGAGATGGGTGGTACGGATAGCAGAGAGGTGAATTGTGAATCAGCCAAGCCGCGGGGAGGGCAATTATAAAGCAGTTATCAATTATGATGCAGTAAGAAACTAAAGAGCAGTGAAGCTAAATGTGTTTTGGTAAAGGCCCTGCAGTAACGAGTGAAACAACTGAACACTGAAAACCTGATTAGACACGTGAGGGCAGACGCAATTCAACTCATCGTCATAACGATTTTAGTTTTCAAATTTAGTTTTAGCAACTTTCAATTTTCGTTTTTACTTTTGTAAATCAAAATGTATCTAAATCATTGACTATTAGACACAATTGTACTGCATCCAGTTTAAAGGTAATACAGTGACAGATGCCATAGTAATGGGGTAGTAGTGTTCAGCGTTTCAGTACTTGCAGGGCATGAGGGGGGTGAGTGAAAGTACTTTTACAAAGATACAGTACTACAGCGTACTACGATATTGTTTTAAGTCTCTTAAGTGTTCCCCAGGTCATTTTTGACTTGACAAGTCAGTAACACATAATGAAAAGTTCAGTGCTGGTTGAAATGTGGCTGTGTGTATATTCCTGCAGTACCTCTTTCAGTTCAGGAAGCTAAACCACGTTTACGCCTTGGACACACTTGTTTGTGAGGTGCAGTTTCAGTATGCATGCATGTTTCCTGTATTGTCACCTGTGGTGGAAATAGACAAACTGTTACTGACCTGCATTTCATGACATTGATGCATTTCTGTGCATGTGCAAAGGCTGTAGCTTGTCTCAAACATCTCAAATTAACTGTTGCTGAACCCAAATTAATGAATTCTACTTTCTTTTAGCATATCAGTGCAATTTAATCTGCATGAGACTTGTGCTCAATGCATCAATGCAGATGATGAAGTGTTACACCTCTATCAATACACATGGGAAGGCTGCACATTATCTTTACACAATAATACTCACACCTCAGCTAGCCTGAACAGGTTCTGCAGGTCTTATTAATGGTCAGCTCTGTGGACTATGTGTGTGTATATACAGTGCATGTATGTCCCCAATCCCTAATACTTTGATGCTGTCTGCCACAAGATCATAGTTATATTTTCAAAAAGCACGACTTTATCTGTCAATGAGTCTCCCTCTGTTTCACTTCCCTGCACTCTATAAGGCGAACAAGGTTAGCTCTCTCTTTGTCTCCACCTTAATTTTTTTCTCCCTCTTGTCCTTCATTGATGGCCCCTTGTGACCCTCTTCATCGCCACTGCAGACTCTTCATCACTCATTGTATCACTCCTCCCGCTCTACCTTCCTCGTCTATGAAGGTCCATATAATAGGAGAAGGTTCTACAGTCTGTTTCTTTTATTTAGAATTACACAGACAGTACTTTGACATCTTAATATGAAGAAAACCCACATGCTGAAAGCTTAGCAAAGATAAAGTCAAATAGAAAGGCCACTTTTGTATCCGTTCAGGATTGATCCCCTGTAGTACTGCAGACCACGGAGACTGAATTGGATTATGGGGGCCAGGCCCTCTAGACCAGTCAAGACGATAAAAGTCCTCGCAGTCTGATTTCTAATGAAATCAACAGACGCACACACACACACACACACACACACACACACACACACACACACTGAGTCAAGTACACTGAAACATTTTATGCACATCCACTCATACACGATTTTATGAAAAAGACAAAACAAACTTATCACCACAACACCGACTGTAGTGCCAGAATCTGTCAGGACTACAACACATAAAATAACAGGATGAATTCAATCACTGCAACAGCCACCCACTTTCCAAAAAAAAACACACAGAAAAGCCAAAAATTCAACAATAGGTCTAATGGCCTCCTGAGTGTAGAGTAAAAATAGCAACTTTTCAATTTATCTCTCCATCTCGTTCCACCTCTGTTCCTCTCTCTCTAAGACAGTTTTTTTCCCTCGTGTCAGTGTACTTGCTGACTTTTTTGTGGTTTTAGTTGTATGTCTATAAAAATAAGCCCTCATGATTATGTTGCTTCTGACCTTTACTTCAGAGCTTTACAGATCACACCCACCAATTGTGTCCAAATGGCTTCTTTACATTTCCTGGCTCCTTGTTGCCTTCCCCCTGACTTCCAACAGGAGAAATACATACATGTTTTCACTGTACTGGCTCTGCTTGTCTTGCTCAAGCTTGTCGCATGCATGCACGCACGCACAAATACACTGAGGTGCTTTGAAGTGGAAAAGGCCTCAAGCTCCTGTACCTTCCCTACATCATTCACCCTCCACAACACAAACAACGCAGGACGGACACGCACGCATGGTAAAACACAAAGAGAGAGATGAGAGGTGAAGAGAGGACAGAGAGGATGAAAAGGTGTGATCTGCTCTCATGAGGCTGGTCTAAACAAGATGTTAATTTACTCCTGTAACATACCATTAAGCGCCATGCTCTTCGTCACACATCATTCACTGTGTTTTTCCGTTCATTGTTAAACATATCTTCCTCCTCAGCTTATCTCTTCGCTCTGTGGTAGTGCTGAAAGCTAGCCAAGGCCCAGCAAGTGGAACAGAATGTCTAAAAAACTGAGATGGCACAAGTTCAGGAAAGACAGCCCTGGGCCTCTCCAGCCGCCCTAACGGGACTTACAGTAAATCAGTGGTCACGATGCTATCTAATGCACTTAGCAGGAGACCCATTTATGGCTCTTGCTGAAAGATGAAAGCGACAGTAGCCTACATACCTAAAATGTAAAATGGAAATGACCGTAAAGCAAAGTTTGGCTTAGAATACAGGTATATAAGGTAAAACGTAGGTGTATTATGTGCTGCAGTTCTGAGCGGAAGAAAAAAAATTTGCAATTATGAAAATTTATATTGTAGGATTAAGAGAGCTTTGAGTGCAAGTAAAACATTTCATCCCATAGGCCCACTAAGATACCCAAAGGTCTGTACAAACTACCAGCATGATAAATAATCACATTATAGTATCACATTATTATATCGGTCTTGAAGTCCAGCAGGATTGGATTTCACCTTCAATTCGTAAATTCATTACTAAGTTTGTGTGTAAAGTCCTTCCTTAGCTCCTGTTTCAAACTAGTGATTTACCAAAATGTATTGCATCATTAAAACTTAAGGAATGTCTTAGTTAGTGAACACTATAGTAAAGTAAATCTGTGGCTAGGAAACATAACACAGTTAGCAATATAAACAGCATCACAAGCTGTAACATAACTTAAATGTACGCATGACTTTGTTTTATATATATATGTATATATGAAGAAATATATGTATATAATGTACTATACATTGCCATGTGAAAGAATGCAAAAACACACAGTGACACACAGATAATCTGGGACACATGACATAAACAGGAAATGAAAGGCACGCACATATATATACAGCACATGAAGACATACATGTAACACCTTTGCACTCCACCTCCATCTCTAATGCCTTCATTAGAGCTTCAAGATTAAAACACAGACGTGAATGCACACACAGCCTTCGGTTCACCGACATTCACTCTATTTAATCTTTTCTTTCCACTCTCATTACTCTACTGCCCCTCTATGTATCTGTCCATCTATCCATCCATCCATCCATCCATCCATCCATCCATCTCCATTTTGGTATGAATAGAATAAGTGTCCTCTCACTGCCATTGTGGGTATTTATAGACCTCAGTTTGTATTAACACCAAGCTTTTTCGATTCTCTCTCTCCCTCTCTCTCTCTCGCTCTCACACACACACACACACAATCTTTGTCTCACAGTATATACTGCATTTCAAAGAGTTCTGACCATCTCACAGCACGTGGCCAATCACATTTCCTCTCTGGCATTTGGTCCTGACAGGATATTTGCATAATCCAAATCCTGCTCAATAGATGGACCTGAGGTGCATCACATGGGTCCACCTCAGCCGATGGGTTCACATCCTCATGGTTAACAGGCAGGGAAAGAGCCTGTTACAACTTACATAAAACATGAAAACATGTATAAAAAAGACAGCCCTTGGACCTATCTTTGAAAATTAAATAGATTGTTGCTCCTGCTTCTCTCTCTCGCCCCCTCTCTCTCTCTCTCTCTCTCTCTCTCTCTCTCTCTCCCTGACATCAAATATATCAAGGGATCTAATTCAGAGAAAACTCCTAATGCATGTGTGCAGCATGGTGGTATACGCACTCATTAAAGCTGATGCAAGTGAAAAGTGTATTTTCTCCGGTGCATTATGTTAACCCTGTTGTTTTTGCAGCACATTCAAAGTGTAGCTCCTGAACAAAAAGCCTGTTTCTTATCATTTCTGTGTGTGAATACATGATTATTTGTGTGTATGTGTGTGTGTGTGTGAGCGTGTGTGTGTGTGAGGGAGTGCAAGTCTGTACAAATAATTTCTGCTTCTGTGGACCAATTTACCGCAATCTGTGGTCAGAGGCGAGATAAAGACTTAAAGGGGCTTTAACTGAATTCTACTCGGTCTATTAGTATTTCATAACTAGTTAAAAACATTTGAATGCATTGTCCAAAGCCCAAATGTGTGTAAGGGTCACCCTGTAAAAATAAGCAATTTGACATCTAATGAATGTAAGAATGTGATAGTGGAAAGCATGAGTGCAGTAATTATTTGCAGCAACCTGGCCAGGGGCAGATCTAGGGTCAGTCGAGACCTGAAATCTTTGAATGAGTGTGGGGTTACGCCTCTGTCGATAACTATTGCAGTGTATAAATAAGTTCTATATCAATAAACGATTATTATTATCACTTCAAACACACAGATAACTGCCAAAAGACAGCTCTTGCCATTTTTAACATATATGAAACCAAAACAAAGTAAAGCTATATTTTAGACAAGGTATTAGAAACTTGCCTGTAATATGATTGTAGTGCCATTTTATTTCTCTTTATTCAAATAGTTTAGGTGGTCTGCCTCATGCAATACATTCAATACGAAAACCTACATAATTGCTGTAAAAACAAGCCACCAAGGCCTAAAATAAGCCAAAATGACCATTTGCCAGATTTTATGGCAAAAATATTTGGTTCTGTTTAAAACACATACCTACCCATGTGATTTAGTGCCCCACGCGTGATGAACAGATCAAATTGGAAAACAGTCAGTGCTTAATCCTCCTAAATCAGCTGGACAGTACTTACCTTATATATAAATATATATATATATATATAAAGGTCACATAAAATCACTAATATATAAAAATCACTGGACTAGTGTGTCAGTGAGTTCACAGGGGACTTGCACTACTTTGTGTGCCATTGTGCTAATATGCCGCTATATTCCCAATTGGGACTTTTGTGCTTATCTTTTGATACACTTGCACCTCTGTATATTAGCCATGCACACGCACGAGCATAATGGCTATAATAGCCTCGTCTGCCCTGAATCTCCAGCGCTGTGTCGCCACTGCCTTACATCTAATTGTGGCAGGTGTCCGTTCCTCTACACAAACGGCGCATCCAGGCCTCGCTGCTGCCGACTCCCTCCCTCATACCTGCCCATAATAAGGCCTCTTACTGGGGCTCGGCGGTGCCTCTCGGGCGGCTTGGCGACGCGCGTTAGTGCTTCGCAGAGGCCTCTGCTGCCGCTGCTGAGCAGAAGCAGCGAAAACACAGTCCCAGGCGGCAGGGATCACCCCGGTGTCGTCAGCGTGTTTACTGTCTCCGTCTCAGCGGAGCGGCTGATGGAACCACTACGGGCACCGCGACGCGTCGCTTGGACACGACGGGAAAACGAGGGGCGCATGATCACAAACCAGTGAGAGCGGCTACAGGGAGGGAGGGAGGGAGGGGGGCGGGCGGGCGGGCGGGGGGGGGGGGTGCTAATGGGATAATGAGGAGGGGAAAGGGCGTTAATGATATAAAGCCGTAAATATCACTCACATCTCTGAATTTGTCCCATCTCCCAGGGAGCCACTTGTCGTCCAAAAAATTGCCGCTGTCGGGGCGACCGGAGACGCGTCCGAGGGCGACGGCGCACGCACACAGCAAGGCGACGCTCAGCATCTGCGGACACACACCGACAACACGGGGAGAGGACATCGGATCAGGCTGTAGGGCACCGCAGTCGCGTTGAAAGCAGAGGCCGTTCAGTCAGCGTCACGTCGGCGAGGAGCGCTGCTCGTCGACGCTGAGTAGAAGGATGCGGAGGTGTTCTGTTGTTCTGTTGTTCTGTTGTTCTGTCGTCTCCTACCTTGTCGCATCAGCTGCTCTCCAGACTGTATGTGCTCGCTGCCGTTTTCCGCCACTAGTAATAGCAGCCCTCTCTCTCTCTCTCTCTCTCTCTCTCTCTCTCCGCACCGGCTGTCTGTGCGTGTTGCAGAAATCGGGAACGCGCATGGCACCGTGCGCGTCCCCTGCGCTCTGTCCCTCTTTCCATCCTTCCCCCCTGTGCCTCTGTCCTCAGTGCGGAGGAAACCGTCCTGATGGCTCACTGTGGGCTGTTATCAGGCCACCGCGAGAGTGACTTCCACTGATTACCTCTCGTGAAAAAAAGATATGGGGCAAACCCCATAATGAAGATTAGAGGGAAGATATCATGGCATCATGACACATATATATATATATATATATATATATATATAAAGGTTTTAGGACTGTTTCGCTGACGACAAAAAAGACAAACAAAGAAAACTACCAAAATATTTGCTGTAAATGCAAAAACGAAAGTAAGTGTGAATATGAAGTGTTTTTGTCCATCCATAACACCAGACCTGTGTGTGTGTGTGTGCTTCCTTCATTTATTATTATGTGGGAGCCGCTCGGGCTTGTTTGTACATTAGTGACTCATGAAAAAGTTTGCTGCACATTCCTGGCAGAGCTTAGTTCAGATGGATGCTACAAGAAATAACATGGTCTTCATAGGAAGTGCACCTAAATGGCCTGCTCTGGATGATTTGTGGAGGTGGGTGGAGCCCGCTCTCTTTGAGGGCAGTCCTTTCTTGGACACGAAAAGCAAAACATTCCTCCTCAGAGTGGTTATGTGTGACTGAAGGTGTTTGAAGAGGGAAAATATGTAGTCTGTGTATTTGTTTTAGGCTACAACAGGATACAATAGAGACATTGAGATGGGAGACTAATTAAAGCTTTAATTAGGCCTAGGCCAACACCAGCCACCACAACAGATCCAATATGCCTTGGTATATATTCTCCAGTAGAGTACTGGAGTAATGAACACTAACTATTCTTCCACAAGATATTCCCTCATCTGGTGTCCGGTCATTATCTTCCATAAATGTTCCACTGCACTGAAATCTGGTGGCTGCAGAGGCCATAGCATATGATTCATCTTACGTTCATACTTATCAAACCTTTCAGTGACCCCTCGTTCCCTGTATGGAAGCATCTACATTCATTTGCAATGTTGCTCCACTTATTTATTCAGGTTTTAACTTTTATTCGTCAGCCATTCTGTAGCTGAGCCAGCAAGGGATGGAGAGAGGAGCACGATGCGGAAGTAAAAGAGCAAAAACCTTGCAAACACGGAGAGGGTGAGCAAGCTAGAGAGTGTTAATATCATTACCGCTCTCTTCACAGAGAAGCCCGGTGGTCAGGTGGGTCAGAGTATTATTATGCACAGTTGCTGTGGAAACCAACCTTGAACTCAGCTTCACATCTTCATCTTCATAAGAGGCAGTGGAAAAGAGAAGTGTGTGTGTGTGTGTGTGTGTGTGTGTGTGGGCATGTGGAAAAGATGACAGTGTGGAGATATTTGAAAGTCAAATTAGAACTATGAAGCATGCATGGCTGCATCAGAGGGACGCACAATCATGTGGCAACCGAAAGGCTACATGGTCAGCTGCTTGAGCACACACAGGTACAGACAAGTTAAATTAAAAAAAACAAACGGTGGATTTGAGTTCTGTGTTCACTCCAACCGGAAGTGTGCATGTAAACAGGAAACCGCCGTTGTGATTAAAAGAGCAAGAGGCGCTGGTCTTCTTTGAAATGTGCTTTTATCTCTCAGACCAACACATGGTGATCCAATCTTGGTTACGCTGTGAAGATACTGATGTGCAGGACTGTGGACGACGCGGCCATACTTTTATGGATTACTGTTAGCTTGTGCTTTATGACATTTGTGCAGATAGAAGCAGTAAAAGAGGTGTTGTGTGTGTGTGTGTGTGTGTGCCAGCCCAGGGGGTTCATACATTATTCAGTCTCAGACATTAAAGATGTAGATGTGGTCAGAGACATATGCAGGAGGGACACACAGAGTGCTCACACAGACACACAAATCCACACTAGCATTCCCACCCAACACACACACATTTGTTGTTGCCTAATGAAACTCTGCATAGATTTTTCCACTCCGCTGTACCTTGATTTTAATTTTTTTTCCTCCTAGAAGTAAATTCCCGAACATCACGCATTGTTGACTCAATCTCTACATGGACAGAGAGAAAATATGAGAAAGAAGTCGAGAAAAGGAGTTGAAGAAAAATAGGACAAAAACGACATAATGTGTGTGTGTGTGTGTGTATTTGGACGCATGAAACATGTCTCAAGGAGCTGAAATTTCACAGCCCAGTGACTCTGTCACAGTGCACCTGCCCATTGAGACGGTGGGAGGGAGGAAATGAGAGGAAAAGAAAGGGAAGGTGAGGTGAGGGAGGTTTGGGGTAAAATGGAGTAGAAAATGGATGCATCCAGAGAGAATTAGGGTGAGTGTACCAAAGGAAATGTTCTCAGCAGAATTACAAAAAAAACTAAACAGTAAAGCCCACCATGCAATACCTTATCATCACACTCTGCCACTCTCACTTTACCATACATTAGCATATTACACTATATGGCCACACGTATGTGGACACAAAATATTTTTCTCAAGACTTTAGAACCTGTTTCACCCACAAGAGCGTTAGTGAAGTTGGACATTGATGTTGGGTGATAAGGCCTAGCATGAGGTTAATATTCCTGTTCTCCTCAGGTGTTTGTTGAGGTTGAGCGGCTCTCTCTCTCTCTTTCATTCAATGCAGTTCAATTTAACATACTTTAATGGTATGAGTGTCACTCAAACAGTATTGTGAATGATTAAATTACAATGTTGGAAATAATGGAGTCTTGTAATAATAAGATGCTCTCTCTCTCTCTCACACCTTTTGTGTCTCTATTTTTTATCATGATGTGAGAAGAAAGATCATTTTTAAAAAAAGGCTTCACTAGAGAGAGGTGTGTCTAAATGTACAATTGGATTTCCTGTAACCTCTTTTCTTTGCCGGAATGACACATTTGGGTTTGGTTCGATTCACCACAACTCTTGCCGCTGTCGCCTACGCTTCTCATGGTGGAAATGTTGGGTCTATACATATACAGTTGGTTTAGACTCTATATTAACAAGTGCTATGAGATAACTGTTATGATATAGCGCTATATAAATAAAATTGAATTGAATAGTAACTGTTTGATGGCATTTCAGCAACATGGCGACGATGATGCTGTCTGTGAAGATGTTTTGTAGCTTTGTATGAACTTTGCAAGTGTGGGTCTGTACACGTGGTTATGTAGGCGTATGTGAGTGAATTTGATTTCAACATGGCTCTGTGTGTGTGTGTGTTTGAGAGAGAGAGGAGATGGAGAGAGCGAGGGGGTGGGGGCGTGTTATCTTGCAAAGCAGACGTTTTGAGCATAGCTGTGACTCTAAGGTCAGTGTGAGTCCTGTGTTTTAGCCCCAGGATGAAAAGCTAATAGCAGAGTAATGACAGAGAGGGAAACTGCAAACAGGAGATAAGGGAGATAAGGCAGACAGAAACAAAATGGCCATTGCTGAGAGGGCTGATTACAGAGCCAGTGAGCGAGGATAAGAGAGGAAAAGAAGCTAAAGAGAGAGAGCGAGATAGAGACGAGGGTGGGAGAGAGAACAGGATAAGCGGTATAGAAAATGGATGGATATTCCGACCTCTGGACTCAGTTACATTCAAATCATTCCCAGTGAATTTTGAGAAGGTGACCCCCGTGTTTTTCTGTGACCCCGAAAAGCACGAAATGATGCAGCCGTCACTTTAATGTATATTGTGATGTGAAAATGACTATTTTCCGAAGCGAGAGAAATATAGCTGCCTTTCTGAACCGGTATACTGTACCTTAATGGCATGCTAATTGTGCTATCTAAAAGCATCCTGCTGTAGTTTCCACTTCAGTTAGCATTCATATGCTGTTCCATCCACTTTCCCACAATCAGAACACATATTTGCAGTCCCAAGTTTCAAGTCAGGGGGATGGATGTCTTTGATGTGTAACTGGGAGTCACATGAAACATGCTGAACATGGTGCATGTACAGAGAGCCTCTGTATGTGGTTAAGGGAATAAACATAAACACAAATAAGAAAAGGATTATAGAAAGAGTGGTGATGAGGAGCTTTGTATCAGGGAGTCACTGGAATATTATGAATGAACCAATGGGACCATACTGCACTTTGTTTGGTTACGGTGTTTGTTCTCCCCCTTGTGGTGACTGTTACACATTACACTAAACAGATGATGTGAGATATCAAATTATAGTTCAAAGAGTTGTGCACCAACGGTGAATCAATTACAGTGATGGACAAACCTGATTTACATACACTCAGTAAGCAGTTTATTAGGTACACAACGAATGCAATCTAATACAACAGCCCTGTAATACTAAATATATATCAGGCTTATAACGCTCAGGTTTTGTTCACAGTGTCAAGGACGTTTTGGTTCTCTATGACCCAATGGTCATTTCTGAGCGGTGGCATTTAGTGGACTGCATTATGCTGAGAGTTGTTTCTAATGTTTTGTCACATTTACTGGACTGAAGTACTGGACTGAAGTACTGGACTGAAGTACTGGACTGGACTGAAGTACTCAATATGATGCAATCTAATATACCACTAATTACAGCCTCAAAAATGACCACTGAGCTAAACATACACATGACATAAATGAACAGTTTAAGATTGCCATCGGTTGGACTTCTACTAAGTCAGTGTACATTGATAACATCTGTATGGCTTGTACACAGTATTCCTATTCATTCATTCACCTTATCTCTTTGCATAATTCCAGGGACCTTGTTCCAGAGAGCAGCGACAACGACGCACTAGCTTGGCTTTGTAAATCTATTGAACATGCTGCCTTTAACTCTCCCAATACGTTTAGCAGAATTAGTCTGGTTTCAGGATGGCTCAAGTCCTAGACGCCATGTTGTTTCTTAATCCTCTCTGTACCCTCATCTCTATTTACTCATGGACAGAGAGTCCTTAAGTCATCTTATCTTTTCTCTTCCATAATGTCAACATATTCACAATCACAAATGTCACAAATATTGTTGCCAGAACTGTTTTCTCACAGATGTCAGTTCTTAGTAATGTAGGTCTCTCAGTGCTGCTGACTCCTTCAAACAAAGCAATGTGTGCAATCTCTGTTAGTGTTGAGGGCATTTAAACTGGTTAATTCTGTGTCTCAGCACTTTTGTAACTTTTCAAAACAATTACAATTTCAATTTCCTCACCAAGTATTCTCAGCTATGTAAATAATGAGGGACAACTGCAAAATCAACATACACTATATCACTGTTCACCTGTATGCTTATTTTCACAAACTGTTCCAAAAATAATTCACCTTTAACTTTTTAACATCTTGGGACAGTGTTAGAAATATATTTTCCAATCCTTGGATTCATTGTGTTTTTTAGATCCCTAAGTATATATACCACAGATAAAAGGTCGCACAAAGACAGAGCTTTGTCATTCCCATGAATCCAAATGAACTTAGTGAAGAGTTTGATGTAAGTCTAGACAAAGTGATTGTCTGATAAGATTGTAACTCCAACCTGAACCTGACCCCCCCCAAATTGTTTCTTTCTGGATTACTGTACCACCCTCATTACTCCATCAAGAAGGCTTCAAGCTCCACTTGTTAAACCTGCCAAAATTCTCCCATGTGAACCCTTTTCCTCTCTTCAAGAATGGCCAGCCGTGCATGCAACCCTAGAGCACATGTGCAAGGTTGTGAGAGGATCTGGCTCTACAGACCTCAAAGCTGTTCTTCAGCAGCTACACATAAGCCAGTTTATTCATATTCTGCCACTGCCAGATGCTTGCCTGTCCTTTCCCTGAGCTAGCGGTCATCACTTCACACAGTCGCGACTACTGGCTCCTGGCTTCCCAAATGACAAATGACCTTCCTAATCTAGGCACAGTAGAAAATACACTCCTTGCGTCAGAGAAAACTCATCATCTATATCTTAGCACGAATACATCTTCTCACACAAATGTTCTCTATAAAAAAAAACCTCAATCCCATTAGCTTTTCTTTTCAAGGCACTCACTTTGTATAATGACTGTTTATTCAGTGGCCAGCTGATTCAGTACACCCAGCTAAAACCAACACAGTCTAATACAACAGGCCTGCAATAAATCCTACCTTCCTACCTCGTTGATTGTATGGGTGTTTTAAAGCGTGTAGTTTGTGGTGCTGCTAAACTATGTTGCACAATACCCAGGGGCGTCGCAAGAATTTTGAAAGAAAGAAAACCTACTGGGCCCCTAACATACATATCAAAATAATAATCACGAGAGCCCCCATATACAGGGCATTTAAACACATAAGATAATCATGTTACACACCTTTTGTCCAGAAGAAGCTCGACTAGTAAACATTTAGGGGCCCCTAACAAGCTGGGGCCGCATGAATCACCCAGGTTTACCCCCCCCTTAGCGACACCCCTGACAATACCGAGAGGTGATGTCACTTATTGCATGACTGTTTTAATTAGACTGCGTCGGTTTTTGCTAGCTGCACCTAATGAGTTCATGTGAGCCAGGGTCATGCTGAAGAAGGTGGGCATGATATGAATGTTAAAGTAAAGATTTTTTTCACCCCATTCTTATTATCCAATATGCGGCGCTAAAACCCATAGGTGTTTATTTCACACATCTGACTTTACACTATCAGTGGCATTATTTTTGGATAGACCACATTTGTATATTAAGAAAATACTATAAAAATGACTATTCCTTTGTTTCAGCAAGTTCACTTACTACTCCTTACTGAAGATCATGTGATCTCTGACACCACAATGATGGAACATCAGATACAGGAAAACCCTCAGAGACTGTCACACAGGGGTATTACTTTAAACCTAAATACTGCAGGGAGAAAACACAAGACATGTCACATTTTATGTATGAAGCCCAATATCACAAATTTGCCTCAAGGCCATGGGTTTACAATCTGTGCAGCACATGACTATCTTATGACCAGCAATTCTATCCTTAGACTCTCTTCTCAGGAGAAATCTCCTCCTAATATGCTAATCACGCTTCACATATCAGCAGTGCTGCAGAGAAGACGTGAGTGAAGGATACATTGCGTGTAAATGCTGCAATGCCTCCTATGTGGATTACAGTTTGTGAAGTGGTGTAGTTCAACACCTCAATAAGAATATAAACAAATATGCATCGTTTGACTAACAAACATAGTTAAGAGCAAGGGCTGGACTGGGACAAAAAACTGGCCCTTGCATTTTGGCCCAGACCGGCCCACCACAATCGCTCTCACACCACCTATCCCCTGATCATGTATATTACTGTGCTTAAAATTATAATAATCAATCTTTTTGTACATTAACATTATTAGTGCTAAATTTGTATTCGTAAATTGTGCAGAAACCGCACAACCCTGCTGAAACACTGACATACTGTATACCTTATTTTTTAGCTGTGACTTAAAATGTAAATGATGAAAGTGTGAATATTTCACTATGAATGTAATTAAAAGCAGAATTGTGAAGGCTGTCAGATTTTACTTAATTTTTAAACTTTTATTTTACGCTTATTGCAATAATTTTACTAGTAGGAACTAGTCCTCTCAGAGAGGACGTCGATTTGTCTGCGCGTGCGCATTACGCAACAACAATGTATGAGTTCCGTTTTCCTCACGTGACAGCTACGCAGGCTCAGGATTGGACAGAAATGAGTAGTAAGAAGAGTAGCTCTTCAAATCGATCGTTCATTTCACACGTGACAGCTACGCAGCCTCAGGATTGGACAGAAATGAGTAGAAGTCCTCTGTCCGCCGTGCAGGTGATTGGGGTGAATGGATCAGCACCCGTGCAGCGGCGGAGCAGCTCCGAGTGGGAGTGTGTCGGTCATTTTACGGACCTGTCAGTCGTGGGGGGGGGGTGTCCGTAAAGAGGAGGAAGCGGAGAAACGGCGACGGAGCTCGAGTGACAAAGACACAGAGTTGAGGAACTGAAAGACTGTCTGTATCTTCAGGCGTCTGCACGACCACTAGCTCTGGATGCTAAATGCTAGCTGCACACATAGACATACTGAGTGTCAGGGTCCTACAGTTCTCCCCTTCCTGCTGATGCGTCACGTCTGGTTCTACTTTTGTCTTCTTAAAAGCTCAGTTATTCGAACGATGAGTCGGCCCAAAAGCATGTCGGCCCATCTGGCATTTTCCCGGTGTGCCAGATGGCTAGTCCAGCCCTGTTCAGAGCTGACTTTTGGTTACTTCATTTGTAATACTAGTGTTTGTCCACTAGGGAGCAAAACAGAGCATTTATGGGAGCCTCCCTAAATGGACTCCCAGCTCACAAAATAAGAAATAAGTATCGTCCATCTGTTTTATTGTGACGCCATATTGCTTTATCGTCCCTGTTTAATTTAGTTTTATTCCTTATAGACATAAACTATTAGTATTAATTTATATGGTTCGTTTATGATTAATTAGCAGTCACCCCACCCCCAACTATGGCATAAGTCAGATAGTTTGTCTTTTGAGTGTCAGTTTTATTGCTTAGCTCTGCACAATCCAGACTCCCTCTGCTTCCTCATCTTTGCCCAGTTTTCTTCTATCTCTCTCTTTGTTTGCGGTCTCACTGCCCATTCTGCCTGCCAGCTGTTTCAGCAGCTTTTGACTTCTCTCAAAATATGCAAGTCTTAGCATCCCCCTACTCTGTCTCTCTCACACACACACACACACACACGCCATGACCAACACAACTCTCCACAGGAGTGTTCTGTCATGCTCTGTAGATTGGGTGTCCCAGGGTGATTAACTATTGATATGCAGGTCAGGTAACACACCTGATATCTGGGGGTACAGGGAGGGGTAGGGAGAAAAAGAATAGCACAGGAAGAGCAAGGCGGGGTAGAAAAGAGAGAGTGAAATGAGAGTGTGAAGACAGGGGCCAGTTATCAAACAAGTCACATACGCTCCAAATCTACATACAGGCCCTCTTTTTTGGATTGGAGGGTCGAGTGGATGCAGTAGCCAATAGCAGAGTGACATATTGTGTTGATGCTGAGGGCAGTGAATGTATTGAAAGAGATGAACACTGTGTGTGTGTCTGTGTGTGTGGAGGGCAGATGCATACACAAATGGATCACTGTTAGAGAAGAAACATCTATTTGTCTTAAACTACACACATCATGGCTCTGCGCCACCCCCCCCAAAAAAATGACTTTGCATTCCCTTCTGTTTATGGGCGTGTGCAGTTGTTTAACATGTAAACATGCGACTGTGTGACAGTCCCTGCGTCTGCATACTTACAAAGAACTCACCCCTTAAATTCTTTATCTCCACCTCTTGTCTGCCTGATAAGCATCTGTCCTCTATTGACTGTTCGCCAGTGGGGAGTTAACCCCCAAGCCCCTTTCTGTAGGTGAAACAGCTTTTTCTACTTAGTATAGAGGATGTGTACTGTGCTGTATTTCTGTAAATGAATGAATAAAGACTAAGTTATCTATAACACAATCATGGTATTGTTTGAACAATTCGTGGCATTTCTATCGATCTAGAAAATACAACACGCACACATGCGCACACAAAGGACTGGTGCAGATGGTGTAATAATGTGGCTCAGCATGACAGTTTGCTGTGGATAACTAAGTATCTTGCTGATTATAAAGATTACAAAGCATTTTTGCATTTACTTTTAGTTTAGTAATAAAGTGCTGAATTCCAGCAACATCAGGAACTTTATCTCCCAGCCCACAGTCATCAGTCTTTTACAAGCACACACACACACACACACACACACACACACAAAAGGTGAGTGGGTAAAATAGACAGATAGATAGTGTTATGTTAATATAATATATAAGTAAATAACACAATATTTGACATGCCTTAAGGAAATGGAACCACCTTTGCTGTCAGTTTTTTCTAATTACCTCTCATTACATCACCCTCACCTCACAGGAGAGCACTCACCTATATAAGCCATTAAAAAGAATAACTTTCGGGTTGCCAGGCCATCAACTTCAACCAAAATCATACATGGCTTATTAGACATAAAGAAACCCCACATTTATAACTGCATTGTTGCCAAATATATTAGAGGATTACACGCAACCTGGCAACCTGGAAGAGCTTTGGTCTCATTAGAGCTTAAGATGTTAATAACTGATCTTAAAAAGCAATACTAAGCCATTTAGTAACCATTAATACAACAATTAGTTACAAAGTATTAAACCTGAAACAATTAATCATTAATTCATTAGTTGATTGCTAACTTTACTAACTTTATTAATTTATATAGCACCTTTAAAAACTGCGTTTACAAAGTGCTTTGACAAACAGAGCAAAGAGCACTCTAAGTAATACATAAAACTGAGTAATAACAATATAAAATAATATAAAAATGACATCACATGAAAGCAAGGCTATAAAAATGGGTTTTAAGAAGTGATTTAAAAGAAGTTACTGACTCTGCGAGCCTCTTCTCCTCAGGCAGGTCGCTCAGGTGCCCTGATGGCAAAGGCTCTGTCACCTTTAGACTTAAGAAAATTGACAGAAAATCAATCTGCAACCATTTATAATGTTGATAAATGGCACACAAAACAACTTTTTTATTAAACAAAAAAATACCAGGTATTCTCTGGTTCCTTAATTCTCAAATTTGAGCATTCTCTTTCCCCCCCCCCGCTTTTCTCCGTTTTTATATAACGTCTAAGCTGGATTTGCTGGGCCAAAGATGTGACTTTCAGGAGTCACCTTGGGATCTGTGGGCGATCTCCCCATACGGAACATCGCCGGTGTCGCCTAAGACAACTGCTAACGAGCAAAGCATGATGTCAGAGAAAGGTGGCCTGTCGCTGGCCTCCTCTTCAGCTGGAGTCCGGCCCATGCACCCACCCTATCTGTTGACGGTGTCATCACAGATGGAGTCACCTGTAAGAGGCATACATCTGAGCCGATACTCCACCCTCTTTGTGCTTTTACAAAAGCAACCTCTCGCACGTTGTCGCCCTGCTGCAGCCGCCGCTCCCTTCCTTTTCATCGTCCCCGCGCCGCTAGTCCCGCCTGTCACCGCCCCTGTGAAAGGGACTGCGAGTTTAATGTTCCCTCTTCGCGTCGATACCCGGGGATCCATTTTACTTTACAGGCAAGTCCTCGCCGCTTTTGTTGTGTGTGTTGCCTCCCCGACGCTGTAAGTTCCGCTCAAGACGATTTTCAGCACCCCATCATCTCCGCGGAGTAATAACTCACGTCACAAGGTAAGTGAGGCCGGCGCGCGCGCGCGCGCGCGGGCGCGACGGGCCGAGCTGCAGGTGCGTGTCGCAACAGGTGTGGCGCAAAACTCAGCCCGCTCCTCCACAAGACTCCTCCACCTTTTCAGACTTATTCTCACGCTTATAAGTCGCAAAGAGCTGGCTTAATGTTGGCGGAGTTGACAGTTGTGTGTTTACGGACAGCTACAGGTGATAGTCGAAACCTCCTCACACGCAGGTGTAGGTCGGCTTGCTGCGTTGCGTTCGCGTCCTCTGCGAATCATCGGCGACGACAAAGATCACCACGGGCGATTACTTAATTCTCGTGACTTATTTGAGGATTAACTTGTGGATTGACTCTGGTATCGTTTCGTCTTCGCAGTCCTAAATATATTTTGTTAGGCCACAGTTTTAGTTTTTTCTTTTTTGTCATTTCTCCACAACATTTTTTTTTTTCTGGATGTCTGGATTGTTTGGATGACTTTTAGGGCCCCGTGTTAATCTTTAGTTGAATATTAAGCTACAGAAAAGCAAACACAGTTATAAAACGCAGCCACCGTGCGAAGCTATGCTGGCATGACGTTTTATGAGTTATTATAAGACTGTTGGGAGGTTACAACGTCAAACCCCACATTATACTATATGACCTGAAAACTATGAACTACAGTTCAAAGCCTTTTTCTCCTTTATGCAGCATTTATCTTTTGCCCCCCCCCCCCACCCACACGCACACACACACAATGATGCGTACACTTGTTCGACCAATCCTGTTGCACCAACGCAAAACGATCACCTGATTTTTTTAAAATCCCGTGATATGAATCTGCAGGTGAGAGGTGACTAGGCCAGTCGTGCTTTCAGATATGCAAATCACTGTCAAACGCGATTGCGTTTAATTTCACCCAGAAATACTTTGTGGCATAGCACTTTTAGCACTGTGTGTATGTGGCATGTGTGTGTGTGTGTGTGTGTGTGTGTGGGCCTTTTACCCAAAGTGTACTAAAAAGATCACTTAATTTTTTTTAAAGAAATCACTACATCCCGACCAGTCTTCACATTAATCAGTGCTCCTTTATCTGAAGTGCATTATGTTAATTAGATACCGCTGATGGTTACTTGAAACCTTGCTTCTTTGTCTCCGTCCCCTGCTGCATTTGCCACAGCAGCTCTTAGCTCTTGGTAAGACGGAGCCTGTCTGACCTGTTCTTGTGTGCTGATTGTTGTGGCGTGGTCGAGCTAGTATGAGGTTGTGAAAGTGAGTGGAAGTCCTGAAAGTCAGCAGTGGCATGTAAAGCAAAAGGTGAGGAAGGAGAGCTGATAGGTAGATCGGACGAGGTTGAATATACGTCTGGTCTATTACACTGAAAACAGCATTTTAGTTAGACTCGGTGAATGTGTGTAGTTCCCCATGCCGAAGGCCCTGTAGGCCATTTTGCATTGATATTTCTATAGCCTGAGGAAGATATTAGCAAGGCTAGGCTTATCTATGTCCAATATACACTTTCTTTCCAATGTGAATGAAGCTTAAAGGGCTTGCAGAGACAACCAAATGCTGCATTACAAGCCAAATCATTTGAGGTGATCGCAAAGCTTTCGTCAAAAGTGTATAATTATTAACATTTTGTGTGTTGAAGTGGTAGTTGGTTACACAAACATTGCCAACTATGTTCTGTTCAGTCTCATTCATGCTATTTTGCACTTAACCTTAAGAAAAGACTATTTACAGAACATAGTCTTTTGCACAGTTAACTCATCGGTGACGTAGTTTATATACAAAGCCTTTATGAAGCAGTGCTACACTTTGAAACGTGGCATTGACAAAACTGGATGCAACTGTTGGAGTTTGAACTGTCAATATTAATAACACGTGACCTATATCACAATGTGGTACATGTTTGCATAATCGTATAAAATAATCAAATTGATGTTTATTGCAATGACTTTGTGTTCTGCAGTTATGCACCAGAGATGATTCTTCACGTGTAAAACAATTCTATTATTCATTTTGGGTTTGTTTAATTATGACTCACTGAATGTCAGTAAGCAATACTATTTTACTATTTATCATATCTATTGTAGATTATATTTAACAATCATGTGATTTAGGGATATATTTTATTTGTGTTATTTGTTTGCGTATAAATATATTTTGCAGGCGACGTTTGCTTGCACAATATGTAGTTTGGAGTTAATGGACTCACTAGTAATGTAAATGTGATATCCATGCAGGTAGACGCTTTGGTTGTAGATCACTCAGCTATAGGTTCAGACAGTTGTATAGCTTAATGGTAAGGTAGCACTCCTATCTGCTGACCACAACATATTATGACATACAGAAAGCTTTCCTTACAAACTTTAAAATATGTCTTCCTACTGTTTTCACTTTTGTGCCTTTTTTCGTCTCCACTTTGACTTCACCCAGATCAACCAGTCATTTCGTGTCCTTTAATTCTTTTAATCCAGATAATTTCCTCAGCCCTCCCCTTGCGCAGGGTAACCAGACTCCATTGTTAGTAACTTAAGTCATGACGCATCACAGTCCTCAGTAGACAGTGGCTGGTTTCTATAGTTACCGTCAATAGTCTGGGCTGAGAAGTGTTTGTAACGGTATCCTCGGGACAATGCTAAACAAAATGGTGGCCACCTTGAGGCCTCTTCCTACCAGGCCCCAGCTGTTTGCAGAGAGAAACCTCATATTGTGGACAAACAGGTGGCTGATGCAGTATATAATCCTGTTACAGTGCTATCAGGAGAAGTTCAGCAGGAACAAAATGGGCCTTGCCATGTGATACAGATTCAGACGTAACAGTAATGACATCAATGACGATAAAGCATGATGCGAGAGATGTCTTGTGGGGCTGACGGGAGAAAGTAACCACTTACACTGTTCAGGATCACAGGTACCTGCAGCCTATTACAGAGAAACACTGATCGAGAGGCAGGGTACGTCCTGGCCAGAGTGCCAGTCTGACACAGATGTAGAATCACATCCACACTTACAGGCAGTTTACAATTTCCTGTTCCTCTAATCTTTAGGTCTTTAGACTATAGATGAAATCCACGCAAAGACAAGAACACACAGGGAACACCTAGTGGACCAGGTTAGATTTAAGCCTAGGACCTGTTCCATTTTATTTATTTGCTTAACTAGGTGTAGCAGAACATTTTAATGCTGATTACACACTATGCTATCACGTGTAACGGTTGTGCAAGATTCTCCCTTACAAGCCCTCGTATCATTCGTTATGAGCTCATAATTTACCTGGTGGTGAAATATTTGAATATCTCTATGCCGTCTCCAGTGCTGCAAAAGTGGATAGTAGGCTACACATATTTTGCAAATAGGTCAAGATTATATTCATCTGCTGCCACATTGCTATGTTGTTTGCCTCAAGTAAAAAATGTGGACAACTCATTTGCAATACAAGAACTCAAGGAAAACTTTCTTTTAGCTTTGCCTTTCACTGCTTACTGTGTGTCCTGATCCAAGGCCACAACCACAGTTTTGCTCAAGAAGTATTATTTATATATATTTTTTCCTCTAAAGGTCAGCGCATTCCTTAAGGCTTAATGCCCCATGGAAGGAGAGCACGTGTTAGTCATTGTAGATTAGGAAACCTTGACAATTGATGGCTCTCCAGTCTCCATGAAGAGGTTTCCAGTGTTGCTGATTAATCCAAATGAGAGGGAGAATGAGTGTAGGCATATAGGGCACAGTCTATGACATGTTGGCATTATAATGACTCTTTGTGTTTGGGAATAGAGAGGCCGGAGGTTCACAATGACGTTGGTGCTACCCACACCATGTCAGTGATGGCTGTGCACAGAGTGAGGAGGGCTGAAGGGGTAGAATCGAAATACGGAGAAAGAAAGGCGAGGTTTAATTAGGAAACGGCAGACCGCTGATGATAATACAATTTAACCACACCGATAAAAGTTTTATCCTCTGAATACTACTTACCAGTGTGTCCGACAGAATTGAAACTCATTTGAGGATGTGGACAAGATTGAATCAAGTTCCAGGCCTGAAGTTTGATGCATACAATGTCAGATGTTCCCCTATGTGAGACTGTTGTCTCCATGCATCATGGGTGACTGGTAAGAGGTGGGCCAGAGTAACATTCATAGAGTAGATAAAAGCTCTTTCTTTACCTTTTCCGAGTCCTGGTTCGGCACCTTTCTGACCTGTGATTTTATGTCAGGCTCATCCCTTAAGATGTTAGGCAGACTGTATTTGGCCTCATGTGAAACAATTCTCAGAATTAAATGTATAATGTATGAATGATTCATTTTTCTAACCCAATAATAATCTAGGATGTTTCTCTACCTGTTGAGCAACATTGATTAATATATGTATTATGACATTTTTCATGACCGTCCTGTTTTTATTTTGATGTCAGGCGTTAACATTGTTCCTTTCTTTATAATTTCAGTCATGCTACTACCCTCGTCACTACTACTACTCCTTGGCTTCCTCAACTGGAGTCCCAGTGCATCATGGGCCGCCAAAGTGATCGTGGTGCCACCCATCATGTTTGAATCACACCTTTACATCTTCAAGACTCTGGCCACGGCTCTGCGCCAGGAGGGCCACGAGACCCATTTTCTAATTTCAGAGGGTCGTGAGGTGCCCCCCTCCCCTCACTACCACTTGCAGCACTACCCAGGGATCTTTAACAGCAGCACGGCTGACGATTTCCTCCAATCCAAAGTCAGTAACATCTTCTCAGGCCGCCTGACATTTCTGGAGCTGTTTGACATTCTTGACCACTACTCTCAGAACTGTGATGCTGTTGTTGGCAATGTTGAGGTAATGACCCGCCTCAAGGAGGCCAAGTTTGACCTGCTGCTGGTGGACCCTAATGAGATGTGTGGTTTTGTGATCGCTCATATCTTGAGTGTGCAATATGCTGTGTTCAGCACAGGCCTGTGGTACCCTGCAGAGGCGGGTGCCCCGGCCCCACTTTCATATGTACCCGAATTCAACTCATTGCTGACAGACCGCATGTCTCTGGTCCAGAGGATCACCAACACAGCTGTTTACCTGGTGCAGCGCATTGGAGTCCATTATATTGCATTACCCAAGTACGACCGGATTATGAAGAAACACGGGGTCAAGCCTCAAGTGGCCATGGCTGACTTGGTGCAGGGCAGCCGGCTGTGGATGCTATGCACGGACCTGGCTCTGGAGTTCCCCAGACCCACCCTGCCACATGTGGTGTACATAGGAGGCATCCTGACCAAGCCCCCCAACCAACTGCCACAGGTCAGTACTGAGAGATATGCAGACAGCTGACAAGCAGCACATGATGAGATTGACAGAGAAAATGATTTTGTGTGGAGGTTTTGGCCTCCGCCTTTGTCAGCATGTGTGTGCTCTGTGTGCGCACCCTGAAGTGTTTCAGGCGATTTAATATAAAGTCACTGGGAAGAACATGTTCTTTCCTTTTTTGTTTTATACTTTTGCGTAAATCTATCAGTGTTGCTGTTTTTTTCCAAATTTTTTTTATTGAAGGTCAGTGAATTATTCAAAAGCTTTCATGAAAAATAAATATTTTTGGCAAAAGTGATGGTGGCTCTTATCTCTTATGAGCCAGTCAAGAGAATATTGCTGTTGAATGGTAGAATCAGGCCACCATTTGTCTCACTCACAAAGCCGTGGCTGCAACAAGTATCATGAAACTCATTGTCAGTTCACATACAGAAGATAAACACGCCTCTATTGTATTAATGAGAGTCAGTCTCTCTGGTTTCTCTTATCTTTGTATCATCTCCCCTCCCCTCTCCTGTCTTAACAGTCTGACTGAGTTTCAGTATTTATTTATTTTTATCTACCCTTGCTTGTTCCCATTGTCTCTCCTATCACTTGGTATCTCTTATTATCGCATCCTGCTACAAAGCAATCCTTTATAGACATTGCTGGGGTGAGAATGGGTTTGGGTTGAATGGGTGCGTTAGATTTTGTGCGGCGAGGGAAGGCAGAGGCGGGTGGTGACGGGGGTTAGTCCAGCGTTCGGACGACCAGAGCGCGTGCCGTCGGCATCTACCGTGGGGGGTTTTGCAATGCCACTCCAGCCAATAGGGAGCATTGTGCCATGTTGTGTGTAGGGAGTTATAATGGAATTGGAGGGAGAACGAGGCCATTGTTCTGGGCAGGGCTCTGGGGACACTGAGAGTCTTTTATGGGGTCACTGAGACTGCGTTGTAGAGACAGTAGAGACCAGTGTGCCCCTGAGGTTACCCTGTGCCAGGGCCGGCCTTAGCTGCCGCAGCTGGACCATTGGCCTCCCTCCCTCTGTTTGCCCTGCACTCCTATCACTCCAACATGGCTGCTCCCTGATTTTTCTGTACACTTCACTTACCGTTCTCAAATAGTATTTTACTATATGATGCACTGCTGCCATCCTAAATGCACATGTGCACACACACACATAAAAAAACAAATCCTATTCTGAACTGCAGTATCTCTCTGTTGTGATTTATTTACACCGTGTGCCAGGTGAAAAGCAGCTAATGGCAGGCTGTGTTACCTGTGTTACAATTCCGCTTTGCAGCCTGTTCCAGGAAGCAGGTTTACTAGGTAATGGGGATAACTCCTTTGAGTAAAACCAAGAACAGGACTCCTGCCTCCAGGAATAGAGCCCAGGAGGAGGAGGAGGAGGAGGAGGAAGATACTGTTGTCTTCATTTTTCAAAAGGCATGTCAGGTCTCTAGTTTTCACTGCCTCAGTGTAACTGTCAGTTGTAGAAACCGATGAGTGCTGCAGGCCTCCGTTCTTTCCTTTTGATTTAACTGTTGTGCTGACATTTTAAACTGAAACAATGAAGATATTGATGGAACGAAGCCACCGTATGCCAGTGGCTATAGATAGCATTCAGGATAGTTGGCAGATGTAAAATGTTATAAGTGAACTTCATCATGTAAAGACTGCTTATGGGGTCTTTGTTTTTTAATTTGATAGTTGCAGTATTCTTCCCTAACCCTTTAACCCTGTAACATAACTTAGCTAAGGAAATTATGTCATACAAGGTAATGAAATAATCTGCATTTACCTCATAGAGATGTTACAGTATGTACCAGTTTCAGACTTGCCAGCACCCAAGTTAGTAATCACGACTGGTTATATCTGACTTGGATCTAAATGATAGAAGTGTCTAAAAGCAAATGAACATGGATTACCTCACCTCAAGTCCATCCTTCAAGGTAACTATAATTGGATTTAATGTTGACTTGGCAAATGGGAAAATATGGAAAACATATATAAGAAGCTTGGCACACAAATCTGAAACTGTCTGCATGGGTCAATACCACCATGGGTACACCATGTTTGTTGGGATTTAGGTGGACTGACCCTTTTTAAGGATGTAAGTGTGTTGTGAATGTGTGGATGAGATGAGAATGTTTTAGAATGGACTTTATTGTCAACAATATTTGTGATGGCTGGCTGCTCTATTTACTTTAGTGCACTTTTATGGTGTTTTGTAAATTGTTAAGTTCCCCCACAGATGCAATAGGTTTATTAAAATGTATAGCTTTGTGGGCCATCAACGTTGTTCATTAATGTACATGAAACGATGTATGATGCAACACTGTGAACCAAACTGCAAAATGCAAGCTCAGCACGTCCTTGCTTACAGTTCTGAGGTATTAACTTACATATATTTAAAAGCTTCATGCATTAGACATGCGTCTTGCTTGATAGATTTCTACTGTGAATATTTTTTACATCAAACATTTCCTGGGTTTTAATTTAAGTCTACATGGGAATATTTTTACCACCCGTACCTGCTACAATATGATAACTAGAGATTGCCCCTGATAAGGGGTTTATAGTCTGAGTCCTTCAGTTTATGCACTTGTTGCTTTTCAAGTTACATTATATCACCCCACATTTATCTGTAAGCATGTAAATCATTCAGAATGTGAAACAAACCTCACTTCACTGTCGTAAACATTAACCATGAAGGTCTAGCTATAAAGCAACAGTGTTGAAGGTTTGTGGGAAAGGTCTGTTTTACTGATGTCAGGCATGTACTGTATCTTTAATGGCTAAACATAATCTAAGATGGATGGATATAAACATATATATATTATAAAATTGCAGTTTTACAGCTGAGCTGTGGTCATTTGAATGCTTGAAATGCACATGAATTCATCTACGATAAAAGGAGGGATTGGTATTGTTAAAAACGGAAGGGAAATAAGCTGTTAAGTTACAGCTCCTGCACAAAACATAGCATAGCAGTGTTACATTGTTTTATTACAAATTTTCTTTCATGGGCAAAGAAACTCTGCAAAATGTCTTTTCTTTCTTTTTTTTTTTTTAGCCCTCATTGTCTGTTTCTGTCATTCTCCCACAGGACTTTGAGGCATGGGTGAATGACACAGCAGAGCATGGCTTTGTGGTTGTGTCATTTGGAGCTGGGGTCAAGTACCTTTCGCAGGACATTGCTCAGAAACTGGCAGGAGCCCTTGCCAGGCTGCCCCAGCGTGTCGTATGGAGGTAAAGTATCTGTTTTCTCATAGCTGTCCCTGTAACAGATGTGAACAGGATTTTCTTTTGAGCCTCAAGTTACTGACTTGCCAACACTCAGCACTCAGCAGGGCTTTAGATGTCAGAGGACGTAGTGTGTGTTTCAGTATCAGAAATTTTATTCACAGTTTTATATGAACCCCCATAATCAGCTATATGACATTTAATGACATATCATAAAATAAAAACAACTCTCTGTCTTGAGAACAAAGTCCACATCCTCACCTCACATAGGCTTCAGGGCAAATTATCTTTGTTTTTGCAAAGTCACATAAGATAAGTGGTTTATCCACAACACTTGTTCAGTTAAACACACTGTCCACTTTTTTGTGTTTCACTCATAAACATGCAGACAACTACCTCCATGCCTGTGCTATTGGGAGGTGTTACTGTGACACGTGACATTGCGGGTCATTTGCTGCAGCCACGGGACAGGCTCTCTCAATGATTGTGGACGTAGGAAGGGTCTGCGTATTTTTTTCCACCTGGTTTCTGAATGTTGGTTTACCTTTGGGTAAAAGTGACTACATATTGAAACCTGTTGTGTGTTTTTGTTGTCACCAGAGTTGATGTTTAAGTGGTGAGGACTACATAAATGTTATTTTGGCCCTAATAAATAAAAACATTGAATTGAAGTACTTTTTTTTTGTTTTTGTTTTCCCCCCCATCACTGTATGTCTGTGATACTGCAACAGTTTTAGCTTCTTTATCTGTACATACAGGTGTTTGTCACAGTGTTAAACACTGTTAATGCAGATGTGTATGTGTGTACAAGATGTCCTTCACAGAGTTATTTAAAATGTTTGTGTAAAGGATTGCAAGAGGCTAGATTTCACACAGCAGTGACCCGTGGACCATCACCTGAGCAGGAAAATGTGAAAAATAATAGGAGTGGAAAAAACACACTTAAATACACAGGACACTAATGAGGGGATGGACCACAGCTGAACACAGGGGAACAGGTGAAACCACTTGATGATCAGGGAGACACGAGGGTGGCAGAGAAGGGACACAAACGCAGACACAGGACACAGGAAACCCAAAACCTAGGAGCAACAATACAGACACGGAGAACTAAAGCAGTACACACAAGACACACGAAAAAACACACGTGAAACACAGGGCCTCAGACCGGGGAATACACAGGTACACAGAATATTCAGACATTCAAATGGACTGGCTTGAGGTTGTAAAATCCTTATCAGACAATTTAATTTGTTTATATAGGTCAGTCTATTCTGGTATGTCCAAGTAGTGGATTACTAATATAAACTGCATGAACAAAGCCTTGGTCCCCGTTAAAGGCAGAAGACAAATTTCAACGTGGGACGTATGTGTGTGTGTATCACGCTTGACCAAATAAAAGCGACCTTTACCTTACCGTAATGTTTGAACATGTGCCTGTGTGCAGAGGTTGGAGAGTGGTGCATAAGGTCTTCACTTGTGTAAACACGACACAATTAACAATGATGTCACAGCTAACAGAATGGTCAAGTAACCTTTCATTAGGTATATCTGCACCAGACAATTGCAGTTTTAAAATATGTTTTTACTTTCATTTGATTTCAATTTGTTTTGCTGCTGTTAGCTTTTTAGCTTTTTCTTGGAGCTTTTTTGTATTTTGTTTCTAGTATTATCATAAGCACAGCGGTTATAAGTTAAAAGTGTTTGTTTTTATTGACCAAATGGAGATGGTTTCCTGACCTTTCAATAATGTTGGCAAGTTAGGTTGTTGGTTAATCTTGAGTTTGGTTTGTACATTGAAATGATGATAATACCACATTGTTCCATTATATTTCCTTCTGGCACTGTGTGTGACATGCAAAGGTGCCTTTTAACCGTTTAAATGTAGCTAAAACTCTGCTCTAGAGTGAATATTAGTAAGTGCAATAGTTCACTAACATTATATTTCCAGACCCCACACATGACAAACAATGAATGGGAGGTTTAAGTTCAGAGTTACTTGATAACAGATAAACCACTCTCCTGACCTTAGGAAAAAGACCTCAGAGTGATGAGATGGTGGGAGAGGGAAAGTTTTTGTTCTTTTTTTTTGAGGAAAAATTAAGGAGGAAATTAAGTATGTCTTGTGATGGTTCCACAGATGAAAGATGACACAGATGAACTGTGTCATCTTACAGGCAGTAAGTCTGTTGCTTTACAGTAATATCAATCTACCATTAAAGAGCTATGGTCAAGCTAAGGTAAAGTCAAGCTCAGGGGGAATAATACCTTTCTTTATACAAACTAAATCAAAAGAGTCACTTGTTGCTATAGTATTAAAGCCACATATTGACAGTTTGACCCTTTATGCCTTCATTAACAGTGGTTTAATGTGGGACTTAAACTACTTATCTTCCACTGTGCCTCACCTTTTTGAGTGTGTCGTCAATAGTTGCAGTTTTATCGTATGGAAAATGCTTCTTTATCGCAAAGAAGCATTAGGTAGTGTATACAACCGGGGGGAAATGTGGATATATGGTGCAACACCCTTAGCAGCCTACTGTGGCATGCTAGGCGGAGGGTGCAACAACAGACACTCGCTACATGACTGCCTTTTTTTGGGGAGTGGAAAACTCAATGAATTGTAGTGGGTGGAGATGGGACAAGGAGCTGGGCCGGAGTCCCTGCTGTGATAGAAGAGGATCAGATTGTGGTTGCAGTGGGTTTCTTTGGAATAAGGTGGTTGTCTGTGCAGAAAGTACTGTGTGTTGTAATGAGGGGTGCTGGATTTGCCTCGTCATGCATCATACGTGAAAGATTTAAAATATCTAGCTATAGGCAGGAGTGTCATGTAAGCCCCAGTACTTTGCATGTGACATTGAATGATAATCTGGCACTCAGTGGCCCTTGCAAACTGAGAGAATGGAAAAGGAAGAGGGCTGATGAGAGGGACAGGGATCAAGCCAAATGAATCGTGTCATTGATAATTGGCTGCATGAATGTAGGCTTTGATTGGCAGGACAGTGAATTGGTGCTTTGTTTATGAGAGAAAGAGATGAAAGAGTTTGAGTTAGGGAGGGAAGGAAACAAAGATGGACAGATAGGGGTCGTAATGCAGCATGCATATGTATTGTATACTGCATTTGTTGGAAAATGCTTCCGGAACACAAACCACACGCTGAGAGACGCACACAATTCTGTACACATTTACCACCATTCGTAGAAGACAAAAGGTTGAACCCTAAATGTCAGTGAATGAACAAACGAAGCCCTTCAGCTTTTTGCTATTATTTTAATTTTTTTGCCTAAAAAATAAATAAATAGAGATCGGCATTTAATTCCCCTTTGTTCACTTTCTGCATTATGGGCATTTTAGACTGAATAGATTCATTTTGCCGTCTGTATATAAAGTATCTCTTGTACACACATACAGCACATCATCATCTGCCCTCACGATGCACAGCTATGTAGGAAGCTAAACACGGTTACGTGGTTACAGGTTTAATACAAGAGTTGCAAATCAGAAAAACGATGAGATACCATGAACAACAGGTAGAACAAAGGCGATGTAAAAATGAAATGGTGCAGTAACAAGGTAACCAGATTCATGAAAGTGTAGATTATCTGTAAAATGAGTCATAAGTATCACCAATGAAAGATCATCATGCAGTACCCGTAGCACTGTGACCTGTTGCTTTTACACTGCCGACTTTGTACAGATTAAACAAAAAGAGCCAGGCTAGCTGTTTCCCCCTGCTGCCAGTTTGTAATCTAAGCTCTACTGAAACCAAACATTTAAATAGAGTTCAATACAAATCCAAGTGGTATGTGTACACTGTTCTCCCACAATCGGTGGTATTGACACAGTAGAAATAAATATGAAACACTATGTGCCTAGCCACTCTAAGTATAAGTAGTGTGAAATATTTACAAAAGGATTTTCTTGCTTTTCACACATTGTGATGACAATATAATCTGCTATAACTAATTTCTTCATTATTTCCTTTTTTCCTTCCTCAGATTCTCAGGAGTTCCACCCAGTAACCTCGGCAGCAACACCAAGCTTGTCGACTGGATGCCTCAGAATGACTTATTAGGTGAGTGCATTGAGAGGATATAATGTGTACTTTGCATTCTAGTTATCTCATCAACAGTCAACATGGCTTGCTGAATTTATTGTGGTGGCGTATTTCACCATATAAATTGAAATGTATTTTACAGCACTCAGGGAACCCTTGAAATGAACCAAGATGTTTGAAAATAACTTCTCAAGAATATTATTATCTTCATACCACTGGTTCAAGGCATGTTTTGACACATAGCTAATCCTTGGTGTTTTTACACGACGTGTTGGTGGGGCGGACGAGGTTTTGTGTGAGTGGGTTCCTCCCATACCTACTTCTTAACCACAGTAGTGGGTAGAATGAGGAATGTACAACATTCAGATACTGACAGCTAGCATTGTATTCTGCAGTGGTATAATAGCACCTTGGTTAGCCAGAAGGTTTTGCCTGTCTGACTTTCTGGTAGGTCAGTAAGTAGCATTTTAAAGGGACAGGTCTCCACAAAACAATAAAATTGAACTTTTTTTTCCTTGCTCTGAGTGTCTGGCCCACTCAGCCACAGTGCATTTATTGGCATTAAATGTTGATGGCCAAATGACCCAAAATTTGAATCAGTTTTGTAAATGTAAGATTTATTTATGTCTTAGATGTCATTTTATGTTGTATTATGTTATTCTGATGAATCATCATGGAAAAGGCAGTTTTTCCTTGCCACTGTTGCCTAGCGCTTGCTCATGGTGGAAATGTTGGGTCTGTACATATAGAGTTGGCTTGGACTTGCTCTATATTAACAAGTTCTATGAGATAACTCTGTTATGATATAGCGCTATATAAATAAAATTGAATTGAATTGATCGAGCATGTGATGCAAGACAAATTTCCGTGTGAATGGACAATATAGAAGATATAAAAGTGTTATCTTAAATACAGCATCACCATTTATAGGGCCCTGATTAAGAGGAAAGTTTAGGTGAACTACACCACACTACTATACCTTTTTGTTAAAATGGGTATAGAGAAAGTAAAGCTTTTACATTGAAACGTCTCCCTTCATAAAACCACTGATTGAAGTATTTTGTTAATTATACTATACAGTAAACTGTCGTCCCCTCACCTCCATGAAATGGGATGCAATAGCAAGATACTGCTGAGTGTGCAGCAGTTTGTGTGATCTACTGTATAAGATGTAAATAATCTAGAACCCCCCCAGCAAAATAAGTCCCCTTTCAAAAAACACACAACATCCCTCATTCCTCCTGTCATCTAGGCCACGCCAACACAAAGGCCTTCCTGAGCCACGGTGGCCTGAACAGCATCTATGAGGCCATGTATCATGGGGTGCCAGTGGTAGGTGTGCCCCTGTTTGGAGACCACTATGATACCATGACTCGTGTGGCAGCCAAAGGTATGGGTATCATGCTGCACTGGAAGTACATGAGCGAGGAAGACCTCTACACAGCCCTGACCAGCGTCATCAAAGACACCAGGTTAGATTTCTCAGTCCTTGTGTGCACAGTCACACAAACATATAGTATATTAGTGTTATTGTTTCAGTGCCATCTGGTGACCATATATAGAATCACTACTCTGTACACATACAATATTCTCCATCTTTACAGTATGTCTCTTTCATACATGGTTGAACGCTCATGTCTCAGTGCCTTGCTAATGACTTGTCTCTTTATAAACTTGTTTCCAAACTCTGTCTATCCCTACTAAGGTACCGCCAGCAAGCGCGTCTTCTCTCTAGCATTCACAAAGACCAGCCAGGCCACCCTGTGACCAGGGCAGCCTACTGGATCAGTTACATCCTCCGTCACCACGGTGCCAACCACCTGCGCTCCGCCGTATACGAGGTGTCCCTTTACCAGTACTTCCTGCTGGATGTGATTTTCACTGTAGGGGTTGCCTTGGCTCTGACCGGCTTTGCCCTGCAACGGCTGGTACGATTGCTGAGGGGGAAGAAGGTCGGGGACCAGAGCAGAGGAGGCGGCATCATCAGGGATGACGGTAGCACGGCCAATGGACATTGCCATAGCGAGGGCGTGGCTAACGGGAAACACAAACGCAACGGCTCCTTGAAAAGCGAGAAGAAGATTAATTAATGTTTTGAATGGGAAGAGGGATGAGGAAGAAGTTGCCCCAAGAACTCAGCTCTAGGTTTAGGTTTAGTGGTTTTATAAAAGCTTAGAGAAAAAGCTCTTCTTAGGTCTGCGTCTATGGAGTTATATTAGTATCTATAATCAAGAGCATTCTCTTTTGGTTTAAGAGCATACTTTATTAATTTCATGTTCAGATTTAATAATCCCCTCTCTCAAAACCATGCTCTCGCACCCAAATAACACTTGTTTGCACTTGGATGTGTTGTTGCTTGCGCAGATTTCTTCTGTGCACTTGTGGACCTGCTGCAGTGTCAACCAATGAAATGATCGTTTGCTTTACTTCTCACAGCATCTCTCACGGGCGGTTACTCTTTAACTGGGTTCACCTGCTCTCCACAACTTTATTATATGCACAGTTAATATATACACCAGCGACTGTACTTTTTCGCTTACTATAATAGAGTATTACAAAATCTGAACATGAAATTAACAAAGTATAGTGTTAAACCAAAGCATGTTCTTAATTATAGATACTAATATAGCTCCATGTGCTTCGAGAGGCAACTGCTACTCAGAGCGAGCAAGAAGCTGTAGGAGGATACACAATGCATCGTGTGGGGACAGAGCAAGGCATAGGGTGCTCAAAATGTGTGTGTGTGTGTGTGTGTGTGTGTGTGTGTGCGTGTATGTGTGCACTGAGGCGAATTTAACGGAAACTCTAACAACAGCAGCTACAGCAATGCAACACCAAATTGGAAAGTAATTGAGAATGAAACCCAGGAAAGAGACACACTGGAGGACATTGCTTCTTCGCGTGCGTCTTCTCTCCTGCATGTTCTCCGTCTTCCCGCCTTCCTTACCAGCGGAAGGATGATGAAGAAGGGCAATCCTGAGCGCCAACCCCTCATCTTCCGAAAACAAAAAGAACAGAGACTTAAAAATATTTAGGATTTAATGTTTTTAACTGCAAACTCTGCTTCAGCAAGCATCTGGTAAACTGTAAATAGAGGACACATCTATTTATTACTGTACAAATGCATTTTAATGTTGGACCTTTTTAACCAATCCGACTTAATTTATTTCATGTATCATCGGCGTGATATCATGGTGGTAGATGTACACTCCCCCCTCTAAGTTAACATTTGCACAACACTGTGTGCTTCATATTGGCGAAACAAACATCGTAAGTCTAAACAGGTCTGTGCTTTCTGCAGCTGCATTATCCACAGCATGCATGGTGGCCATCTTTTCAAACTAATGAGAGTGTGTGAGTGAAAATATTTTCAGTTTTTTCCCCTTTTCACATGGTAGTGCCAACCTGCGACTGCACTTAGCTGTCTCTTGGCTGACAGTTTGTTCTGGTGGAGAATAACTCGACCGAACACTGTTTTGGCTCATCAGTGTGAAAAGGGTGATCAAGATATAGTAATGATTACTACCGAGGATACTGTGGATAAGCAGGGCCAGATCAGAAATGTGCTCAGGCTATTCCCGTCAGGTGATCAGATCAGATGAGCATTATTGACTTATGATAACTTGCTTCATCGGTCTCGTATCTTTCTGCATCCCTCATCTATTCATCACTGGATTGCCATTTTTAGTGCTACACTTGACGTTGTACATCATTCTTTTCTTTTTATTCATTTGTTGGATCAATTCTAACATACTGTATGTTGCAAATGTTAAATTACACTGTTCAGGTAGGACTTTCAGAAACCATACGATGCCTCTCTTCTGCAAGTTAAAGTCTGTTAGATTTAAATGTTGAAGACTAGACAGACCTTGTGTGATTATATTACCTTTGAGTGCGACTGATTCACCTTCTGTATGCGGCCTTTTATAATGCAGATATACTGTATGTGTATGTTGTATGCTTGAATACATGTGTATGTGTACTTGTTGTTTCAGTGGTGTTTGTTTTAGATCACTGCGCAGCTTTTGACTGATTGTGAATGGATAAAGGCAGATGCGTCATGTTTTAGCCCACCGAGAGCCATGTAAAAACGACCACTGGCTTTTTTTTTTTGGCATCCTCTGAAGTCTGAAGTGTTTGCCCTATGCAATTATTTATGTTCTTTCCTTTCAATGAGACTGAAGTTGCCTTCAGTAGCGTTTTTATCATCTTATGTGTCAATCCACTCCGCATTATTTTGTTCTTGTTTCTTGGCCACCATGTCTGTTAACTCTTAATGCAGGTGAAGGAAGAGTGAAAGAGTGACTTATTTCCGACAACAAATGGGAGCTCCACTACTTCTACAATGAAGAATAATGTGTCAAAGTGACACTGATCCCTGCATTGAAATGCTCTTTTCTTGAGCCCATGTCAAGGAGATCAGAGTACAGGGTGCGCTGGATGAGTATCTTTGGAGTTTGTGGGGATTCGGTATCTTGCTAAGGGACACATCAGAAGGGCAGGTGCTCATGGACATGGGACATAAAAATCTTGTGAACATGAGACTTCCAGACACATTATCAAACCACCAGGCCACGCATACAGTACTTTCCAACATAGTTCCAGCAGCACACGCCAGATATTGTTTCGTAATCGCAACCACAATTGGCGTTCTAGCAAAGAGATTGTTTACCAACTTACCAAAGCCTCACACATGGACAACCTAGCAATGTAAATTTTAAAGGAAACAAGAAATACTATCATTTGACCTGTCAATGTTGTAAAGAACTTAACATCCAACCGACACGCATGGAGCATGTTCACAAATCCTTTAATAATTGAGAAAAACGTCATGATCTTCCTTCCGCTGTGAGCTACACGTACACCTGCACAGCCCATCCCAGTCCTGCTACTTGAATCACCATCATCATCATCATCATCATCTATAACACCTTCAGGTGTTGGGTATGACAGGTAGGCCTGCAGGTGCTACACAAGCTATGAACAGGGTCTGGAGTGAAAAAGAATATTTGCAAAGATTTATTATTTTTATTATTTCAGTATTAATGTTGTTATAGCCCACCCATGCCCATCCTGTACTTCTCGCTTATGTTTCTGTACTTTCTCTGCATGTACATGTCTCTGTTGTTGTGACGTTGGTCTTCGAGCTGATGGAATACATTCTTTGTTCTGTTGCCAGTAGGGCACTTGCTTGTTCCATTTGTCCACCTATTTGTCTTACTCTTGACTTCCTGGTGTATTCTGCTGTCTTTGTCGTCTCTACCCTTACCCCCCCCCCCCCTCCACCCCTACATTTAAAATTATACGTCTCCACTTACTTGCTTTTAAAAAAAAAACCCAACTTCATTTTACATTGATTTTGACCTTGATTAATTTCCCTGTCATGTGTGCCCATGTTGTAAATAGAACAATGTAAACAAAATACTAATGCTGAATAAAAATGACATATTTTGTTTGCAGAGATGATTGAACCCCTTTTTTTTCTCAAATTGGAATTTCTTTATTTACAGAAGACCGATAAAACTCTGAATGAAAAGTGGAGGGAAAACATCCTAACCACTCAACATATTTTGCTGCCAGTCTCCGTTTGATAGGGGGATGTATAGGCTTTCTGTCGGGAATCGTTACCAAGCAGCGAGAGGTTTGGTAGGTATCAAATGGTAGAACCATAGCCAACTGCACATACACATGCACACAAGCCGGTTGGATAGATAGGGTTATCTAATGCTGTATGCTCGTGCTGAGTGAGGCTGGGGTAACAAAACACCCAACCTGGTACCCTGCCTCGCTCACCAGCCCTGTTAATTATTCACACCTCCTGCAGGGGCCTGCAGACCTCACATGCACACACACACACACACCTACACAGTCAAAAGGTATGTTTAATTTACGTTCTTTTGTTGTTTTCTTTTGTTGTCACTCTAGGCCAAATCAGGCACTGTTCTCTGAGACAGGGAGGGGGGGCTGGGGGGAGGATGGAGGGCATGCCTCTGCTGATGAGGAATCTGATACCCCAGAAAGCACAGTGGGCATCATTCATTGCATCCTTCATTCAATCTGAGCCAGCCCCCCCTCCTTAGACCTTGCAAGTGCCTTGTAATGATCCACCTTTCCTTTCTATCTCCAAGAACAATCATCAGGAGCAATTAACCACTTTGCGTTGGGCTAAGTGGGCTAACTGTATGGAGTAAGAGTCCCCCCTCTTTGCACAAGACCCAAGTGATGGATTTACTGATAGTTTGACAACAGGGTGTGCTCTAATCGTCTGCACACTGGCATCCACAGTCTTTATGTAAGAGTAAGGCTCAAAGGATATAGTGGGGGTTGCGTACTGTACGTGCACTTCACCGAGGATCTTGTGTGTGGTGGTTGTGTGGGTATGTGACGGTTTTGAAATTGTTGACTTAGCTTGTATGAGCTTAAATGAATGATGGCCTTCCTTCAGCATTTATTCATCTCTGTCACAGCACATATACTATATATACACCAAGAGCTCTACCTATGGATCAGAGCAGAAGTATATCATATTTCTTTGCAACTTCCTTGAGGAGCGCCTCTAAATCAACCCAGAAATAAACTGACCTTGGCCGTGTATTTAATGGGAAAAGAGATCTATTAAGATCAAAAAATTCAATGGAATGGTGAGCTCATTGCACAGGAAACTGGGATCTTCTCAAGTGAGATTGACCTGATGCATGGTTTGATTGTCCTCACACTCTTCTGAAATTCACATTTTCACATTTGAATTGTGCTGCTATGAAAGCATGTGAAAAACAGCCTTGTTCCCTTGAACAAAAATAGCTCAAATCCTAACATGTATTTTGGGATTTGGCTGGTCTTATTACAGAACAGCGAGGTGCTACAGTGTGTGGAGTATGTACTTTGCTCTTAAAGCTAAAAATATTTGTTTTTTTCTTTCGAAAGCACTGAGCTTGTAAGCTTGCCTTAACATCCTCAAGATAAGGACCGCAGGAACAACTATACAGTCTAGGAGCATATAATGAGATGACCCATCAGCATCAAAAAGGCCTGTGAAAGACTGCAAAAGGCTTTGCTTGGTCCTCTTTTACTCTTTGTCTCTCATTGACTTTCTTTTCCCTTTTTTTAGTGCAGCGAGAGGTAGAAAGTAGGATCAGTCATACGTTTCATGTTCTGAAAGGTTAGGATCAATACAACCGAGGGCAGCTTCTACTTAATAAAAAAAAAAGAAAAACTGGTCAGTGTGACTAGTACCATGCGAGTGTGTGTGTGAGTGCAAAGAAGGAGGAGAACGTGAGACAGAAATGATCCTGCAGGTTGCTGAGATGTCCACTAGAGGGTACTAGTAATCCATTATCAACTGCTCTGATCACCTCATGCTGTTCTCTTTTTCTCTCAGTCTCTCGAACCTATTTGTCTCTCTACCCCTCTGCTTCGACCAATAGCTGAGACCTGTTGACTAAAGTTTAAGAAGCTCTGAGTTCTGATGCAAAGATCTTGCAATATCAAGAGTTTATGTGGGTGTGTGTGGGTGTGTGTGTGTGTGGCTTCCTGTAGTTTCTTGTGTGGAGGCGGGCTGCTGTTGTCATTCTGCCCCAGTGTATATCCAGCTGTAACTCCTATTAAATCTCCTCCTATCAGAATTCAGTTCAAACATCAGAGGCCTTCAACTGCCATCTGTGTGTGTGTGTGTGTGTGTGTGTGTGTGTGTGTGTGTGTGTGTGGGCGTAAGATTTCAAATGAAAAGTTAAATGATCCGTGTGAAGAAACAGGGTCCCTTCAGCAGCCTCAAAGATAAGACGAAGCCAAAAAGAGCCAAACGGAGGTAATAAATAATTGCAACAAGCAAACATAATTGACATGTGCTATATTTGTGCATGCAGGGCTTATGTGTGCGCATGCGTTTGCACTTGTATTTATATGCTATGCATTTGCGTGCATTTGTACATATATGTGAGTGTGTGTGTGTGTGTGTGTTTGGGATAGATGGAGCCCTGTCACTGTGTCACCATGGAGATAAGAGAAGCCTGACAGCAAAGGAGAGAGTATGACAGCTTTTATATCAATCATGCTGACTTATAGCTGTGCGCGTGTGTGAATGTGTGTGTATGAGTGGGGCTGTAAGTTAAGGGGTTAGGAAAGGGTATTAAGCTGGAATCAAAAATAAATCAATGTCATGTGGTTTATATGTCAACAGCTGTTGTCAGTTTGGCCTCACCTCTCGCTGTAATCTCTAAACTCCAGTGACCACACGTAAACTCACACATTCACACACACACACACACACACACAGGGTGCACTGACACACAAACAGACGGATGTCACTGTGTGTCATCCATCTCTAAGTGCCTGGACAACACCCAGCAGGATAGAGTTGGCCAAATGTTGTCCTGGCACAACAATCTACATCTTTCAGCTTCTCTCTGATCTAATTTTCTTGGTCTAATTTACTTTCTGCTCCTCCATGTATCCACTCTGAATTCCTTTTCCTCCTCTCAAATTCACATTTTCCCCCTCCTCCTACAATTTCTTCCCACTTATTTTTCCCATCGTCTCTTTCGCTCTCTCTCTATACATATTCACTTTCATTCCCTGCCTCCAACAACATCGTCGAACCCAGAACCTCAGTGAATCTGTAAGCTGATGCAGCGTATCTGTGAGGAATTGGGAATTCAATTGGAGAAAATCAGGCTTTTGAGTTTTCAGCCAGATATTTAATTATGGGAGTGAATTATAGCTGTGTCGCTGCAGGGACACAGTGGAGAGGGAATGTGACTAAGTAAACAATAAATAAGCACTAAATAAACATAAAGTCAATGCCATGCTTGATTAGAAACATAACAACCTCTGCTGCCCTTGCTAAATCTATCATGCTTACTTACTTTAGCCAACAAAAGCCAAATACGTTCCACTCTATGTGTTTTTTGTGTGTTAATACCTGGAAAAATATCACTAAAATTATCTGAATCCTCCGCCCCGCAGAGGATCTCAGACAGTAGCTGACAGAGAGGCCAGTAGTGAGATGGAAAGATAGAGAAGAGGGGTGCTTGGAAGATAGTAAGATAGAAATCTAACCTCCACTGTGATTAGGTACTGACCTCATAGGCCTGCTGTCTGCACTGATAAAGAAACAGGAAGACACACACTGTGTCTTATTTTGAACTCAGTAAATCATTTCATTCTTATCAGATGTTCATTCACTTCATTTCTCTCTTGTCTCTTTCGCTCTGGGATTTCTCGCTTTTCATATTTCTGTCCCTTCTCCCAAAAGCTAAGGAAAGAGATAATCTTGCTATGATCTGTTCTCGGAACCTATTGTTCACGCAGTCGCTTTCTTTTTCTTTGCTCCACTGAAAATGTTTTCTTTAGGTTGAAAAAACAAGTTCAAACAAGGTAAACTCACCCTATCTGGAGTTTTCCAGGCTCCACTAGTCTAATACATTTTTTGCTTATAAATAAATAAAAACTTGATTTTGCTGATTCACCTGTTAAGACAAAGAATGGAAAAAATCGATGATGGTTGGCATCCTAAGAGCACGGTGCATCTAAGATGAGACAACAATGGACACCTATATGCATTAAGTGATTAAAGATAACTTTCAGTCTGTGATATTGACACTAAATTTCATGAGCCATGCTCTTTGCTGCTGCAGAAGGGCTCATCTGATGTCAAATAACTGTGTTACCTGACTTGTCAGATATCAGATATCTGTACCGTCAAATATAACTTGTTTTAAAGTCTGGGTTAAAGCAGGGGATAACACGTTTATCTTCTCTCATACTGTATATCTGTTGCACCTATGTATTCATGCATGCACGCGCATGTGCAGACAGACACACACACACCTCCATTGAGTCAGTCAGCGAGCTCTCCATCATTGCCAGCGGTAGCCCGGTGCTCTTTGGTTGGTTGCAGGTTGATGGATGAGTCTCCCTTGAGCAGCTCTGTTAAAGCGCCTCTCTATCAGGCTGCAGCCGCATGGGCCCTCACATTTGATTAGATCCCAATGGAAGCCAGTTGCTCCCTGTCATCACTCATACAGCACAGGCCCGAGATGCAACAGAGACAGCCATTGGAGCGCAGAGCTTGACACGCTGAGGAAGCCATTTCGGTGCAAAGAGGGGATATTATGTGAGTCGTGTACAACTCCGTCACACATGGGTGGCGCTGCACTTGGCTGGAGAGGAGACAGCATGAGGGAGAGGGATACTCATAAAGAGCAGAGTGTTATTTCCATTTTTCATGAGTCATATTTAGAACCGAAAGCCTCATCCACGATTCCATCAATCAAATTACCCACCTATTCATTTAAATTACACCTGAATGAGAATGAAGACCATTACGGCACTTTGGCTCTCTCTCTCTCTCTCTTTCTCTCTCTCTCTGTCATTCCTCTCTCATCTCCCTCCATTGGTATTTACATGTCAATGACTTCTGTGTAAGTGCTTTTCTCTTTTTTTTTTTTGGTCTTCTATTTACATGTCAGTAGCTCTCGCTGCTTGATGGTGCTGCATTGAAATGAAAGTAATTTGCTCTGTGACAGTCGGGCCATTTTACCAGCTATTACTCTCATCCATTCTGGTCAGTGAATACTGATGACAATGAAACCAGGGAGCTGTGAAGAAATTTTGCAAACTCTTGTGTTAGTGACGCTGGTATGGCTTTCATGTGGTGGCAGTAGTGTCCCATTCACCTCTAAAAGAGTTTTTTTTTACCGATACGCAGCATCTTTGTCCCTTTTCTGTTGGTCATCTGAAATCTTTATGCAAGTTAATTGCTTTAGTGTTAAGTGTCTGAAGAAATACAAGGAGAACAATTCATTGTTCTGATTTCTCATGTTGGAAGCAATTGGACTAGCAGTGTTGTTTATTGCTCCAAAGCTGCCTGGTCACTGCAGCCTTAAGTCAGGCCTGACATTCTTTATGAACTACACAACAATGTGAAAGCCATTACACTTCCAGTAAATTGCTTTGAAAAACTTACTTGATACTCGCAGAAAAGTAAAAAGCAATTTCAGCATGAAATCATGGGACTTCCCAGTGAGGGCCTGGAGATAAGTCTCAACTGATGATATGGTTTAAAAATAAAGGCTAATTTCCTTTTAATCAGCAGCATAGACTGTGCCGCCCAGAGTGTTAAATCACTGTTGCAGATGTGATTTGAGGATGGGGATGAGATAAAATGGTGAGAGGGCTGCTGACATGCCCAGGGTCAGCGGTTCACATGTCTGCATGGACACACACACACACACACCAGCTCTCTGCTTTGTTGTTTTTAAGAGTTCCACTGGCCATTAATGATTTAGTCTTACAGGCAGGACAGAAATATGACTGCTTATGACTGAAATATTGATGGCATTGTATGAATTATTAAGAGGGCTGATTTTTGGAATAAAGATGCAGTTGACCTACTGTAGCCAGTGGTGAGGTGCAGCGGTCCGGCTGTTTTGTTCGGTGGATGGTGCCGGCGTGCGTGCTCACCTCCGGGCTTTCAGCGGGATGCATTTTGCGTGTGTCTGACTTTCACCGTGTTTGCGTGCGAGTTGAGTGTGCGTGTCTGAATGTGTCTCGAACGGTGGCTGTGTCAGCCTGCGATGAATACTCATCTGTTCCTCGAGATATGCATGTATGAATGAGAGGGAGTTGTACTTAGGTCATCCCACTGGTGATGTCTTTATTCTTTAAACGACGACATTGCCCACAGATTGTTAGATAGCCAGCTGACAGAGTAGCGGCCTAGCTACCATGCAGCGCCACTTTTTTGCCAAAACCACCAGCACGCTTTTAAATCTGTTTGTGTTTGTCTAACTTGGCACTGTGGAGCAGGTAGTAGTTAGTGCAAATCTTAATATGCTCTAGGATCCCGCAAACAGATTACTGGCGTGGATACATGGCACATAAACACGGAAAGCACTGCTTGTTTGATAGCGGTAAAGGATTGATTCATTCTGTTTACGTTGGATAGATTTATGTGTTCTCTCCATATACTGTAGTTTCGTTCTCCTTCTAATCTACTTGTCTTCTTTCCTTGTTCCCTTAAAGATTCATAAGCCCCCAAGTTGTTGTTTTCTTCATCTGTTTGGATATTCACAATCTCCTCTCGTCTCCTTATATTATGGCAGTTAGTAAACCATCACAATGGGTTTCACTGCCGGCTGAAGTTCTCGTGATTGTCCTCGCTCAACTCCTCACCTCGTCCCTCATTCCTCTCTCACAAATTAGTGAGGCATTGGATTGATTTTTCACCCTCTCGTTTTATCTTAACATGACCCTCTGCAGAGCGTTTGACGATGCTGGGTTTTTATGGAGCTGTGATAGATAGATATGGAGTTCTGGAGACGAGTTCGACTCGAAGCTAGAGGCAAAGGAGACAGTAATACATGCTAATGACTCGCAAAAATTAGGCCCTGGAGGTGCACAAAGAGTTTGGGCGGCGGGAAAAATGTCCAGCACAGGAATCTTTCAAGGAAGGACAAAGAACAAAAGAGGATTATTCTTAAGCATTTAGGCCTCAGCTGGCTTGGGCTGCTTCGTCCTTCACATGGGTCAAGAGGACAGGGATAGAGGAGGGAGGGGTGAACAGATAGTATCTCTCTCCTGAAGGGATGGCGGGAGGCAGGAGGGATAGAGAGGTAAGCGCTGTGAGAAAATGGAAAGATGGAGGGATGGAGATAGGGGTGAGTGGTGGAGAGAGCTTGCAGAGTGGAGGATGTTGGGGAAGTGGAGAGATAGAAAGACTGGGAGGAGGAGAAAACGGAGGAGCAGTGTTTATCCTTTGATAGGAGCGGGGAAATATTTGATGGATAGAATAGTGAAGACTTTGTTTATCCAGCAGCTCTGATTAGATTTGTTTGCATTCAAATTTTCACCCAAATAGATGAAGCATGTAAAACAAAAGGTAGGTAAACATCTCCACGCTTACAACGATCTTTTGCCAAGCTTAGTGCGTCAGTGATTCTGTTGCATTGTGGGCCACAGGGTGAATACCTGGGTTTAGATGGCAGGTATAGATGAAACAGATTTAAGGCTGCAAAGAGATTAGCTATAATCTATTGCTGAAAGCACGGGGCTTTGAGTAACATCATGCACATCAAGCACACTGGGAGTCTGCAGAATCTGGATTGTGCAGGTTTGAAAAGTGATTTAGTGTGTGTGTGTGTGTGTGTGTGTGCCTCTAAATGATGAGGTTGAGTCTCAAGCCACCAGCTAATGTTTCCCATAGATTTATTGGCAGCACCAGGGGTACTTTGTTTTAGATTCGCAAGACAAGTTGCAATATGTCACCTACTCAACCAGCCTACAGATATCAGACTTAACACCAGATCTGTCTGAATGGTTGCCGGGATGAACATGGGGAGTGTGCAATGAAAATGAAAAAGACAGGGCAATAGGAAACAAAGAAGTGTTAGTTAATGTGAGTAACAGAAAGGCATTTAGTACTGGTCCAGTGAAACCACAACTGGTGTTTGGTGGTCGATTCCACCCATGGATATTGGATATGCCTCGCTATGACCACCTGTGCAAAACAGTGCAGAGCATTTGAAGCCTTTAGGCAAAGTACTTGTCTCTTCAACAATAGTGTTTTCATAACCAGCCAACTGGGAGGAGATCTAAAGAGAGAGGCAGGAGCTCTAATCAATAGGAGAGGGCGGACCGGTGTCAAACGGCAAATAAACAAACAAGCCATTATCCTGACGCACAGGCACACACACACACACACACACACACAAACACACACACCAGGATGTGTACAAATGTAAAGCCAGAGACACACAAAGGTGCACTGTAAATGTATAATACAAACTGAGTGCTAATATGCATGATTGCATGCACGTTGCAGAACAGAAACCAGCCCATTCCTATTCACACGGACTCTCTCCACGGCACAGCTAACTACGTGTGTGTGTGTGTGTGTGTGTGTGTGTGTGTGTGTGTGTGTGTCAGCTTTGCACATTCATGATACATATGGGCGTATGTTTTTTTCTTTCTCTTGTGCAGGCAAAAGACAGTGCAAATAAAAGAAAAGTGGGCGCAGAGGAGAGAGTGTGGCTGATGTAAACACTGATATTACTGTATTGATCAAAGCCTCATATCTGGTGGCAGTTAGATGGCCCACGGGCGTGACTCCGTGTGTGAGCGTGTTAAAGCGATCTGTTGTGTATGCATGTGTGCAACAAGCATTTGTCTATGGTCTATGTGTGCGCGTGCTTTATCTCTCTCCGTCAACAATTTGTCTATGTGTGTGTGTGTGTGTGTGTGTGTGTGTGTGCATGTGTGTGTGTGCATGTGTGTGTTGAAGTTTGTTCTGGGCAGCGCTGGTGACAGAACGAGGGGGAAGGAGAAGTGCTATCGATTTTTAGCCCAGCCAAGCTAGAGAAAGATCTGTTTGGGTGGAACTGTGATTACCTCCCTTTCTCTCCTCTGTCTGTCCCTCCCTCTCTCTCTCTCCCCTCACCCTTTCACTTAGCATACATGCAGTAGCTATCTACCCATCCAACATGTCACTCGTCTCAACTGTTAGGCCTAAACAAAGCGTATGATGTGCTCTCGCTGTCGTCTATTTCTGGATGCCAGCATGTCTGGGAGAGAATATGTTTCAAAGTTTGTGCAGCTCAGAAATGGTCTGTTTATATTCTAAGTATATCACACCTGCCACATTGGGATTTTGTGTGTGTGTGTGTGTGTGTGTGTGCACTTTCTAAAACAATCACAATAGTATGTGAGGTTTTAAAAGATTTAGGAGTGAATCAGTTGCCTGGTTACCAGAGTCTGTTTGTTGGGTCGCAGTTTGCATGCATACAATTGCACACACATGCACATGTAACCGCACCCATGTACAGAACATGCATGCACACACTCACGTGCACATGCAAAGATTTCTCATCTCCAGAAGGCATGAACCTAATGTACAACATGCACCCATTTACTTTGCCAAACTTAATGCTGAGTGCTACGTGCGACCGGACTGACCGGCAAATTCTGAACCCAGATCAGCGTACATCTGTCTGTCCGCACATCTGTCTGTCCCTCTGCTCGTCAGCATGTCAGTCCTCCTCTTGGCCTATTAGAATGGAACAGACGGCAACACAAAGGCAATCTGTGTTTCTCAGTGTGCGTAGTGAGATAAACACATAAATGATTAGTGGCAATAGAGGAGAGGGAGTCTTAGTGTCATCATTATGAGGGAGAGAGGGATCGGGGATTTAAAGAGCAGCATTGTGTCTAACAGATTATTGGGTCTGTGTGGGTGTGTGTGTGTGTGGTTGGCTGGTTTTCTCATTACAGGATTAAAGAGCATCTGGTTCAATGTTCCTACTCAACCCTGCCATTCAAAGTCGCAGGGGAAATAATACACTGTTGTCTCATGTAGGTGCATCGCATGCGCTTGTCCGAGTGTGTCCATCTGTGCCTGTGTAGGCGTGTGTCTGCGCACACATGCCACATACATGAGTGTGCGCATGCATGGCAGTTGGGAGAACGGATTGAATGGAACTGCACACGGGCAGAAATGAAATTGACGCGTCTGGAGGTGTCACAGAGAGTGGAGAAGCTTGTATTGTGGGCTCTCTGTGTGAAAAACCCTTGACTCAAATCTATTTCTGGTTATTTAATGAAAGGTGGACTGCGAAGGGCTTAGCTGGATCTGTTGGTGAGCACAAAGCCAAGCAAGTGATGGGAGAGGCAGAGAGAGAGATAGGTGGAAGGAGACAAAGAGAGAGAGAGAGAGAGAGAGAGAGAGAGAGAGAGCAGGGAACGAAGATTACTCATGGGATTAGATAGATAGATAGATAGATAGATAGATAGATAGATCGATAGAGTCCCAAATTCCCAAAATGGAATAAAAAACGTCTATACCAGGTGCATTACATGTTGATAAAACTCCCACAGTGCAATGCTCTGTTTTTAATATGTGTGTTAATTTGAGTTATGTTTCACTTGTCAATGATGGTACACAAAGGTGAAGTGTCTGAAATCTCACTAAGCAAGTCATTGAGAGTATGTTATAGTGAATGAGCGAACGACGGAGTTATCTGAACACCTGAACAGTTTCTTTGAAATGTTAATCACAATTTAAATTTAATCACATAAAACAGTAAAGAGTACCAGCTTCATGATTTACCACTGTTGACAAGTTACAATGTTTGAATGGTTTGCGGCAAAAAATAATTTCCAAAAGCTGTGCATGTGCTGTCAAATTGGTGAAGATGTTTTGCTAATTTACTTTTAGTACTAATTAGTACTAATTTACTAATTTACCTTTTGTCTATTTGCATGCGTTTTGTTAAGTTGAGCTCTCAAGACCACTGTAAGCTCAATGACATATTCAATGCAATTCAATTTTATTTATATAGCGCTATATCATAACCAAGTTATCTCATAGCACTTGTTAATATAGAGCAAGTATAAACCAACTCTATATAACAATATCACAATATAACAATATCACAATATGACAATATGACAATATGACATATAACAATATGAGTTCATGTGTTTTGAACACTGCTGGTGAATGATTTGCACATGTGTGTAAATGATAATAAATGCTTTATTGTAAGATTTGTTCATGCATCTAATTACACAGCCATCTGATACAGTTATATCAATCATTCATCCACTGAGTTATTATAATTGTTGACAACTGCATTAGAAAACATAAAAATGTACATAACAAATGAAGTTTACAACTACATTACATACATACATATATATATATACCGCTCACAAATATTGTATATTTAAAGATTTAAGAAAATAAAACTGGCAAATTATTAAAGAAATTAATGATTGAAAAAATGAAAGAACTTCTGGGATGCCATCTAATTTTCTTTTCTAGAATTAATTCACTTTGTTTTTTCACTCCACCAAAACATTACAGAGACAAAAAAATAGAGTAAGTGCATTCCTTAATTGTATACATTGTATTTCATTTGTGACTGACACAACACCAATAAATCATTGCGATTGTGTTGTTGATGGTGGTGCTGAGCTAATAAGAGTTTATGTCAGTATATCTGCGTGTTTGTGTATATGTGTGTTTATTGCCAATGCTCCTATTAATCAGAATCGCTAGTGCCTAATGGAGATAGATTATCAAGCAGAGAGACGTGACTGTCCCTGGAGAATGCCTGGTTCCAGTGTGTGTGTGTGTGTGTGTGTGTGTGTGTGTGTGTGTGTGTAGGTGTGTGTGTGTGTGTGTGTGACTGTGACTGTGATATACTAAATACCCCAATAACTACGTGATTTTCTGCTTGACTACCAGAGCCACCATCGTTTGTGTCACCTGCCCCCGATAAGGAGGGTGAAGGTGTTTTTTCCGGAGACACAGAGGTTAAGCACACTCATTTATTACAGTGTGTGTGTGTGTGTGTGTGTGTGTACATTGTGTGAGTATAATTAGCTGAGACTATGCTTGCTGGCGCACTCCACATTTATTTCCCAAGCAAACAAGACTTTAACAGCACCTGTACAGGTTTCTTCTACACGCCCGGAGGTAGAAAAGAGTTTGCCACCAGCTGCAGCAGAAGGCTTTATAATCCCTCAGATATAAATTATACTCGCCGCTCAGGGTAAAATATCAGCTACATACTAATATTTCCACCCCTGCTTCCTTGAAATATGTCCTTGTACTGCTCCCCGGCATACCTCTTGGCCTCTTTACATCTTGGAAATGTTTCAGGTGTATTCGGCCGAGCAAAATTACCACATCAAAAGGCTACAAACTGCAGATCACATTAATTCGGCAGGGACAATTTAACGTGTACGGTTTAGTGGCAATAATAGACCTAAACAAACGCCCAACTGGTCCTTGCCACACATAATCCCATACTGACACGCTCTCACAAGGAAACACACACTTGTGCAAACCCATTTTACTTTCATTAAGTGTCACTTAATATGGATAAGAGCTCTCATTTCACGGAGTACTGCCACAGACTTGATATGAGTGTCTCTTTAGCATGGAGACAAGATGCAACAGACACATAACCCCTGCATAAAACCTCATAAATATTCCCCGGACTGTTGGTGGTTTTAGTAGACAGGGGGATTCTTGGGGCTACAGACTGATAATCTGATAAAAAAAACTTCTGTTACGTGCTTTCCAGAAGTCAGAACAGCCGCGTGAGTCAGGGTAAAATCTTAAATTAGACAAAACAAAGAGATCTTGCCAAATGCAAGATTAAGGGTAAAGAAATGTCAAAACCAATGTTGGAAATGATCATTTTTGTGCTTGTATTGTTTGTATATTTTTAATTGCATTTTGACAATGCTTCGATGGCTTCACAGAAGGGATAAAAATTTAATGAATGTTATTTGGGCCGCTGATGCCATTTGAAGGTCAGTTGAAACAACAACCAAGTTTTCTTGTCTCTCAAGGAACAAAATACCCAAATAACAGCCTCCTTGTTTATTGTTCCATCTTCTTCTTTCTTCTATTGATTGTCAGCTGTCTTCTGGGTAGTCAGACTTGCTGATGACCTTTAAATTCTGTGTGTGTGTGTGTGTGTGTCGGTGCATGTGAATGTGTGTGCCATTACCTCTGTGTCCCGCCGCAGCATGTGCTCTCTTTGTGTTCTGTCATGTTATCATATTTTCGCCTGTTCTTCTCATCGATTACCTGTCATCAGACTGAAAAGTGGACTTTTGTTTCACCAAGTTAGCAAATACTGACTTCTATCTCCTTCTCTCCGTCTCACTCTCCGGCTCTCATTTTTTGCTCATCGCTCTTATTTTTTAAATATAAGATTCCCCTGTCTCGCCAATCTTTGCGTGCTTATCTATATCTGTCTGGACTTTCACGGTTTTCTTTGTGAAATATGAATTAGTTGCAGTTCTTCTGTTGCCTTTCTTCAGCTGCGAGGTTGCGCAACTTTTTTAAATACCTCATGTCCCAGGAAGTGAAATCACATCAGACCTGTCATAACACATCTGTTATGCAAGGCTTCGCTTATTTGCGCCTCTGTGTGTCTGCACGCAGGTGTGTGTATATGTGTACACCTTGCATGTGTGTGTGTAATGTTGGTGGTACGCATGGCTGAGCGCAGGCCGGTTCTCTTGCTGGGATGCTAAACAGCAGAAGAAGAGGAAGTTAAGCAGGAAGGTCAACAGAGTAGAGATGATATCCGTCACAGAAGGCAATACATTTCCGTGGACACCGTGGCTATTTATTTGTATTTCTATGGAAGCGAAGACACTTTCTGCAGGTAAGCTGGCAGCCTGCCTGGGGCCTACTTGACACATCCTCTGCAGACATTTGGAGGAGAACATAGAGCCCCAAAGTAAACAAACTGACTGGGCGAATCAGCTTGAAAAGTTGTTTGCTTGGTTGCAGAAGCGAGTTTATTTGTCCTCTCAAGTAAGGGGTCATTCTGTCTAAGAAATTGACTTTGGTTCATTGTTATCATTGGAAAAACATTTAAGGCCAAAACATAATGGTAAGAGTGTCAGTGGGTTGTGGTCTGATTTTTCTCCCACTGTTGAAACCAATTAGTCAATGAGACAGACAATATCTCCATCACTAGACAATGACCAGAGTGTTAGCTGGGTGCATTCAAGAGAAACCTTATTAAGAGATAATGTGTTAGAATATATTCCATTTTATATTTACTCTCATATTTGTTCAACATACATACTTGAGTTACCCTTGAATTTAATAATATTTAGGTACATAATGAGATCACAGCTTCATAGGTCTGGTGACTTGTGGGAGGAAATAGAGGGGAGTGGTCAGGTACTGCGATATATCCTCAGTCACAAATCCACATATATACTGTATTAATGATTAATGATTAATGATAACAACATTAGAAAGATACGATTGAGTTTTGTACTCAGTTTACGCTCTTTTTTCAAACCAAATAACTTTTCTTCAACATTTTCTCAATCCAGGTAAAATAAACCACATCAGTGTCTTCCTCTATTACTTTTCTTATATTCTTTTAATTTTCCCTCTCCTACAGTCCAGCTACCTGTGCTCTACCCCATTTCTTGACTTTGTCTCCCTCCACCTCCCTCCCACATGCTCTGTCACTACCCTTCTTCTGCTTTTTTTATACCTCTCTGCTTCTGTTCTCCTCACTTGTTCACCTCCCGTCTCCTCCGCCTCTAACACCTCTTGTCATTATGGCTAACTCCTGCTATGACAAGCCACGGCTTGATCTATTTCTATCTCCCCTCAGACAAGTGTTACATATACACCAACTGTTCATGAGTGTGTGTTCTAGGGACAGAGAGTTGGGAACATCTGTGTGCATGGACATTTGCCGCACGTGTGCTCACCAGCTGTTTAGGTTAAATGTGACCATCAGCATTAAAATTCTGATCGCTAACATGTGCAGCACATCGTCAGTGTGTTGTTATTTCTGAAAAAGGTGAGCTAACAGCAGAACGGTCCTTGATACGGAGACGTGAGGTCTCGAAGGTTGAGGTATCCAACAACTGTAAAAAATATCGTTATGGAGACAAAGTTAGAATAAAACTGTACTAACCTATTAACTTAAGGTCATGTATACACTTTTATATCTCCCTTTAATTCCTGACTTGAAATGACCATGATTACGTCAGCGTGTAGTGGTAACAAGTGAGAAAGACCAGTGTTTTGCTCCAGAACACCTCAAGGCATTTTAGCATATCTGTATTTGTCTTCAAGGTGGACAGACGCAGGTCAGCAATGCCAGCTTTCCTCCAACATTCATGAGTCCAAGTGGAAATAGCTCCTCGGGTATTATTGTGCCATGTTGTTAATGATTATGTGAACTATGTGGAGCTGGAGTTAAGAATGACCTATAGCTTTTACAAGAAACCATCCAAGCTGCTGGAAGTGCTTCGTGCCTAAATGTATTCTTTAGTGCAAATCCAACACAGCCCTAATGAGGTACCTGCAACTTTTGTTTCAACATCGTCCATCTGGATAAAGAGAGTGAATGTTAGTATATGTTATTATACTGAACTAAACTAAAACTTACATAGACCAGCACCGAACCGCAGATAGACAAAGTTGAGGACTAGCTGGTGAACTTAGTGACACATTTAGAAGCTGAAAAGCCAGACATTAACCTCAGGAGTTGGTGAAGTCCAAAACAGAGCTTAACGGAGAGTGAATATTGGACTTATATTTACTACGTAGCCAGAAACATGACTCTATATGAATGCTAATTTTGCTACATGTTTGCTGGGTGTGTATACACAAGGCCGCACTAAAATACCATGGGTCCTGGGGCTAAGACTCATTAAAACGGCACTGTGTATATAGGGAAATGTTTGCCATAAAACCTTTAGATGGTGTTGTGCTCACAGTCCTCCAGTTCCCCCAAAGAACTGCAGCTTTTATTGACGTTAGTTGAATAATTGCTGTGCGCTGTTATCGTGTTTTTGACTGAATTTACAATATTTCTTCACATTTTGGGAGCCTTTATGTGTTTGAGTATAGCGTTATCACCCCACTGAGGACTCTCTCTCTTCATTTGTGAACTGTGAGACCCTGACATTGTTACACCTCTCTAGCTTTTCTTTTATGGGTTCTATGTATTTTGAAAATGGTTCATCTCTCATCAGTTTTCTTTCTTTTTTTGAAAGATGTTTCAATGTGTAATGTTCTGGCGATGCTGTGGTTCACACCATTTTAGTGCTGCAGATTATTAGGAAACACTGAAAGGTATAAAGCAGGAAAGTCAAAAGTAAAACAGGAAAGCTAAATGGTGTGTGACACTAAGCAAACCATATGTACTGCACCAAATGCCATGTCCCCCCATATCCCTCACTAGCGTCACCAAAAGAACAAACTACTGATTGATCCTCATAAATCCTGGATAGTTACTGTTTTTCTGGCAGCTTGCTGAGTTCAACAAGTTTGCTGTGTGTTTGTGTCTGTGGAGTCTTTGCTGTTCTCTTGTGGGGTCATCAAACACTTCACTGTAATCTCCCTGGAGACCTTGATGTATTTAGTGTGTGTATGTGTGTGTTAGTTAATGCAGGACCCCTGTCTGTGCTAGCCAAAAGATAGCATGGTTTTCTTTTTGACCTCCCTTGTACCCTTCCCTCAGGGGAAACGATCCAATCAGAGGATAAGCCTATTTCCAGACCCTCCCCCTGGGAGCAAGAAAGATCCAATCGGATAAGGGTTCATCTCAGAGCAGAATCAACAGGGGAGGTGGATAACGGACCAAACAGACAAACAACCATCAGAAGAAATAGACAAACACACAAACACAAAAATGTCACACAAAGAGTGCAAATAATACCCAGATGTGTAATAAGTGAATAATCTGCTATGCTTTTTCTAAAACACACCCAACATGAGGGTTCTTACCTTGTGTGTGAGATTTCAGATAAAAGCAGTAGCAGAACCCCTCTGTGATAACACAGCAAGTAGGAAAGCAAACCCACTGAAACGACAGAAATAAGAAAATCTCACCCTGATTAAAACAAACAAAAAATAAAATGCAGTAGTCTTGGCTGGAATGTGCAAACAGGGAGAAGATGGTAAATATTGTGGGACTGATACTTTAATACAACCAGACTTTGCATCTTCTCATGCTCTCATGCCCTTTCACAACATCTATTTGCCTTTTCTTAAATAATATATTCTGCATTTTGTTTTGCCTTCTTGATTAACATTTCCTCCTTCCCCATAAACATCTCTCGTCAGGTTTCACGTACGGTATTTTGAGTGGGCTAGTGTGGCGCACAAGGCACACAAACACCATTGTCACCAATGTCGCTTTCATCTGGGTGTGCTTTTCTTCGCTCAATCTAATGCTTTGGAGATACAGAGAGACATTAATTCCCTCTTTTTTTCCCAGTGACACCTACATATGTATAGAAACACACATACATCCAAACAGCAGTGACAATGAAAAGCTTAATTTGCATCCTTCTTTTAGCCCTACAGGAACAATTGGGATCTGTGAAGCATCTCCTTCTGCTTAATTGTTTTGTTGCCCAGAGAATGTAATGATTATGCATGCTACAACACGCCTAAGTGATTGTCTTTGTGCGCGTCAGTATTTCTGCTTGAGAAAATATGTGTACAGAAAGGGCTTGTATGTGTGTGTGTGTGTGTGTGTGTGTGTGTGTCTGTGTGTGTGTGAGAGAGAGAGAGAGAGAGCGAGAGAGGGCTGCTGTTGTGGCCCACAAAGTCATGAGGAAACGTTGATGTTGGGGGCTTTTACTTTGCTGTCCATGCTATAGCTACTTCCTGTCAAAGAATAGTACATCCCTAAGAATTATTTCAGCAGGATGTGGGCGAGGTAGAGAATTTCTTTTGTTACTAGACAGATGTTTTTTGAATCTATATAGTCATTTTATAAAAATCTGGCTGCCGTACATTGAGTGTTAATGTGTATGTCCATGCCTGTGTGTGTTTTTTCTGCATTGCTAAGGGCAACAAATGTCCTTTATCACTGTCAAAATGCCAAATAAGTTATCAACACTTACCCGGCTGTTTCTGTAACATCTATGTCCACACACACACACACACACACACAGCAGGCAGACAGTATTACTCAGAAACACAAAACTGGCTGAAGTAACACATTTTATTAAGGTGAAATGAAGAATTTGGCATTTGAATGATATGCATAATTTGTTGTAAAATGTGTGTGTTCATACACTTGCTTTTCTGTTTACATGTGTGCTGTGTGCATTAATGCTTTTGGCATTTCTTCTCTGTCAGTTAAAAACTGTTCTCTGCTATAAATGTAGATTAGTACCTTCGTGACACACAAACACTCACTCAGCTGTATTGAGTGGTGTCTTTTCGAAGGCCTGAGGCAGCTGAGTGGGTTGGATGTCAAAATATTCTCTCTGGAAGTTTATAATGGCTACTTTGGACAGTGATAAAATGAATTAATTAGCAGTGTCAAATGAAAGGATATTGTCCTGAGATTAGACTGATTTTTAAGAGAAAAAGGTGTTCTCAAAGACACGGAAAATCACTCACAGGTAAAACAAAATGATATGCATACAAGGATAACATTCTAGTTACAGTTGCGTTGTGTTCGCAAACCTCTGTGCAACCAGAGCAGAGCAAAAGCTTTCCATTGCAATGGGTTACGCGATTTCCAACAAACATGACGGTAAAATTACACTAATTAACTAGTTTCATACTGGTAATGATGGAGCCTTCAAAGAACAATAAGACGTGAGGATATTCGGGAAACTAGAGGGGAGAGAGCTTGTCTTTGTGTTGTGTGGTAGTCCTTGAGTCTCACCCTCCATCAAATAACACCATCACTCTGTTGCTATTCATCTAATGCCCTTTCCAGGTTTCATTTCAAGATTTAGCAGACAAGTGTAGAAGTGCAGTTACACACACCTATAGTACATCCTCCCTTGAACATGCACACACTGGAAACTTCAGTAATGGAGGGTCTTCACTGCAGGGTATAGTAAGAATAATTAAATATTTAACCTTTCCATCTTCCTCTCTCACACACATTCCCTCCTATCGCTTGGCAAATCTCCATCACACACAAAAAACTTTGTGCTCTGAGCCACTTTTCTGTTTTACTATATCAAACAGTGCGGCTATTAGAAAGTATTTCTTCATAAATTCCACTGGCCCCAGTTGTATGAACATAAAGTGTATAATATATATAATGTATATAATAAGCGCAGGCGATACTGTACTGTTATACCTTGAGGTATGCTGATGAATAAATAAATACCAGACAAAGGGAAAAGCGATGAGTGCTGCGACACAAAGCAGAGTGATGTCTCCTCCATTAATCCTTTTCTATAATGTGCATATAGCTGGCTGCAGACAAAAGAGAAGCTGTGTCTAATTTTGTATTTATTTTTCGGTCAGATTTTGTCATGTTTGGGTCAGTGAGAGCAATTACCAGAGAGTTAACCATAGTGTTTTAGATGCCCGTCCTTAACAAAAGGAAATCAAAAATGGTGGCATTGAACGTACAAAACGTTATCATTGAACATAATTGTTACAGCCCGCTATGTCCTGTCTGTTTCCTATTTTATTTTGAAGGACTATTCTGTTCACTATGTTATGACTTACTTCCTGTCTTTGTTCTTTTCCCATCATTTTGACTAGGTTCATCTGTCATCTAGTGCTCTCCTGCCCCTGATTCACTTGTTAGTCCCTTTTCTATGCGCTCCTTTCATACTTTACCCTGTGGATGGTCCTCATACTTTTGTCTCCGGACTTACCTGTTGCCTGTCTTCCTGCCTGCCTGTCTACCTGCATTACCCGCATGTAAGCTCATTTACTGCAAATAAATCGTTGAACTGCTCCTGGCTGCCTGCACTAGGTCCTTCCCCTGCCTCCTGTACTTCGCACACCCATGACGTCCCATGATGTCTCAGACACAGCAGACAATTACTTGTCCAAGCCAGGATCTGCTCTGGCCTGCTAGCAACCAGCGTGCTTCTCCTAAGCCAGAAACCCCAATGCTCTCTTTAACTTCTTGAGGTACTGGGTTCTTGGGGACACCCAGCAGTCACCCTTTGGGGACATTCGCCTGACCATTTTCACGGGGTCCCATGGAGGCCACCGAAGACACAGTGGTGATGGCTCCCTCGTCTCTGATTTCCAGTCAGCAGTCCGGCCGACACCGGATTTGTGGGGCGGAAACTAAACACAGTCCAAGCAGTTGAGCAAACAGTGATGTAAACAGGATGAAACAACAAAGGACAGGAACTGGTGTAAGTTGATCATAACATAGTGAACAGAATAGTCCTTCAAAATAAAACTGGAAACAGACAGGTACTAGTGGGCTGTAACAATAGTCTGGGGTTTTGTGTGAGATTACATTCAAATGTCCACAGAGCAGATGTGGACATCGTTACAGACGTGCCTTGCACATTGCACACGCACAAAGGTTAGAACTCAGCTGTTGCAATTGCATCACATTACTACTAGGCCCATGGAACCATCTTTGACATTCTTTCTTCCTTCTTTGATGATCTTTATGTCATGGTTTTGTTTTTGTTTTCCCTTATGCGTTTCCCTTTCCTCGTGTGTCTCCTGTCTGTGTGTGTGTGGGTGTGACGTGGCTGAGCTTCTCCTGACGCTTGTCCTGGCTGGTGACCTAATCAGGAACACCTGCCTTCCATCAACTTCATCAGCCTGCAGTGACTCTACCCTGGCTCTTCAGTCACTCATGGCCAGATCATTGCATCAGCTACAGTGTGTTCCCAGGATCATGCCTGCCTGCCTGCGTCTATTCGTCTGTCATGTCCATCCCCCCCCCGTCTCCCTCCACCTGGACCAGCAGCCAGCACCTCAGCGTCTCCCTTCCTCGGCCTGTTCTCCGTCCCTCCCCGCTCTGTCCGATACCGTCCCTGTGCCTTGCCTTAATAAAGCCTTTATATTTGCATACCTGTGCCTCTGTCTACACTTGGGTCCACTGCTGCAGAAATCATAGCACTTTAAAAGCATTTAGACTGAATTTTCATCCACGGCTTCTACAAAAACAAGGCAAGTAAAAAGATTTGGTTATTGATAAATAAATTAAGTTCTTTTTAAATTTTGTAGAAGTCCCTTCCGGCTGTGAGAGTTATTGCTTCATTACTCCATTGTATTATTGAAAGCTTTCCATCAGGATTTTAATATCTTCTTTCATCATAAATGTACTGTATGGGTTTGATTTATCTTAATGAATTTGAATTATTCCAGTGATGCAAAATCAATGTAATAGCAACTTAAATATTTAGCTGGCAAGTGAGCTGTGAAGGTTTGAAAATCAAACACTCAAACACACATACACCTTTTTTTCCCTTTTCTCCCTGCAGTCACACACAAGCAGAGGGTCCTCTGTTTTCCATACTTGTTTAATAATTAATAATTATCAAGCATGGTGGAGCCTGGTTTTTGTGATCAAAGTAGTGATTAATTCATACAACTCACCACTGTGTGTGTGTGTGTGTGTGTGTGTATATATGTTTCTGTTGCACATGTTTGTCTAAATTATTAGAATGCAAATTTAAATTATAAAAAGCCTGGCTTAGCGAGTGTAATTCTCCTTTTATCACATTCATGGAAAATGGTCTCAGTTGTAGAACAAATGTGGAAAAAACATTTTTCCCATGTAGCGTTGTGTAACAGCAAACAAGGCAGATTCATGATAATGGCCGAAAAAGCTGATAGCAGAAATCCAGCTATGATCTAAAGATACAGTTCAGATTGGAACTCATTAGTGGCTCATAACCCAGTGCCTTAACTCTGCAGGGAATGGTAATAATAGTGAACATGTTTATGGATGAGCTTCACTACATGTATGTTCTGTGTAGCTGCAGCATGGCATGGGCCAGTGTCCAACTGCTTGCACAAATGTGACATTAACTTAATGACAAAGTGATACAGCTGGGGTGGCGGCGGTAAATAAATTAAGTTGTATGAGCGAGCTTCCTTAGAGATTTCAGACTTCAGAAGGAAGTGGAGAAGAAAGGGACAGAGGCAGAGTGATTGGGGAGGAGTGGAGCGCACTGAGATAGATGAGCAAAAACAATTTTGAGATTTTCTCCCCTTTCTTCCTCTCTCTGTCGGCTCTTTCTTCTCCTTTTTATTTCTATGCCTTCAAGTTTTTCCCCACTCTTGGCCTTTGCTTCTCCCTGTCACCCCCCCCACCCCATCCCTTCTAACTATATGGTTTTCCATCTGCCCCAGCCTTCACTCCAAGTCTGTCAGATCTCCTTTGAGAAACCAGGAGGCAAAAGTGGGGGAGACAAAGAGGGAAAGAGAGAACAAGAGAGGGAGATGGAAGATGATGGCCTTCAGAATGTAGATACAATTTCTATATTAAGATGGTATACAATTTCAATAATAGAATTCTACCTCAGATCACTTCCTCTCTGCCTCTCTCTCAGGGAGCCTTGCTGTCATGTTGTGTTTTCACTAGGACGGGTTAAACTGGGGGCTAATCCATCTTGCTCGGCTGAGGACACACACAAACTGTATAATCTGACATCATGTAGCCTCTTGAACATTTGGAAATTCAGACGAAGATGTCTACAGCTTTCAAAAGTCATGGCTCTCTTCTGTGAGAGTTGGTCCTGACTGTCTGCCAAAGGAATGAAAAACACGGTCGGGTTGTGCACACACAGTCAAGGTGACTTACACCTTCTGAAATACCTTCATGCATGCCGACACACACACATACACGCCCTACACTGTCTACCGAGTACTTCCAGGATGGTTAGTGTATTTGAAAAGTGGCTTGACTCATGTGGTGAGACTGCTCTTCATTTACACTTTCTGCTCTACGTATCACTGCACAACAGAATTTCTCTTTTCTTTCACAGACGTTTCATCCCAGTTTCTCCTCTGGACATTTTCATAGGTCTCTAGTTTACAGCTGTAGTACAAACCGCATCTGCAGGTAATGGACTGAAGGGCTCTGGCTAATTTAAAAATAAGTTGTGTTGGAACTGCCACGCTGCTAACACGTGCCCTGTCAGAGTAAACTGATCTGACCAAACAGTTTTCAGATCTGAATCACAGAGGAAACACTAGTGTCTTGTATCATTTTGAAAGAAGAAGGAAATGTTCCCACACCTTTTAAAAATTGCCTCATTCACAGTAGTTATTTCTTAAGTGTCTTATTTAACCAATTAAATTGCCAACTACATAAAAAATAATTAAGAGTGAAATGCATTATGGATCATATTTCTGTGTTATTTAGAAGATGTTTTCTATTATACAGCAGAACTGCATTAAAAATGTAATGTTACCCACCACCAGTATCTCATGGCCTGACAGCTGAATTTCCATTATTTTGATAGCATTATCCATCCAGGACATTTTTACAAAGACAACATGAGGAGGCACTTGAGAAATACACTTTATAGTCTGTTTGTGTTGTTTGTTTGAGAGAGACAAGCATTACACTGGTGGCAAATACTATAAACAAGTATAAAAAAAACAATTTTCTGAAGCTCTACATTTACTTACCTGTAGTTTATCTTTTCAAGTCTTATATTATAATTCCATAATCTTCTATAGTGTTTAGTGACCTTAACACATAATTCGAAGACATTTTACTTTCTGTTTTAGCCTCTAATTGTGATTACTGGTATCTGGTATCAGATTGATATTAAAAGAGCTGTTTTAATTGTATAATAGTGTATCCTGACCCCAGATCAGTCCTGTCCAGACGTTTTCTAATATAACTTAGAAAAACAAAAATGTGTTTGCTATTTGGCCGTGATAGGTGGCGATGCATCAGTCAGAGTTGAACACTGTCAGTGCAATTTTCATAACACACCCACATCAGGAACAGCACACAGCTCATGCTGTAAGAGCAGAACAATGGGGCATTATCAGCCATTTGCACCAGTTTACCGCTAGCATCCAAGTTGCAACCTTTCGTCCTTTCATCCCACTTGTCCACTTACTCCCAAAGCAGGAGCCCAGAATTACCCTCTAACTGGAGCAGAAAATTCGGACTGTCTGCCTTATAGCCCTTATCCCCCCTGCTCCGCGCTCTCAAACCTACACACTCTTCCTTTGCCCTTGCCCTTTAAGCTGAAAATAGTGTGTGTGTGTGTGTGCCTGTGTACATGAGTGCGATACAATTTGTGTGCGTATGGGTATGTATTTGAAAGTGTAAGTGTGTGTGTGTTGGCATGTGTGTGTGTGTGTGTGTGTGTAAGAGAGAGGGAGGAAAATTAGGACATATGGCTGTGAATTCCCTGAGATCCCACCTAAAACACTGCAGTATTCAAGGCATAAATCACCCAGATTGCTGAAACACATAACTCTGCACTTATGTTTATGCATCCGTGTGCACACACACGCACACACACACACACACACACCTGTACACGTGCCTGTGAGTATTTCCCTGCAAGCACACTTCAGTCAGTGTGATGACACACATTAATTTGCATTTACGTGCCTGCGTACTTGTAGGGACATTATGTAGCATATGTGTATGTTCTCGCTCACTCATGTTTCTGTGTGTGCGTGTGTGTGTGTGTGTGTGTGTGTGTGTGTATGTCTGCATGATTTGCATACCAGTGTACCATAATGGGGCTGCTCTACAAATCCTGGCCCTTAGCTCTGGTCCACCCTACCCCCTCTTTCTCCCTCTGTCTCTTTTTCAGGTTCAGCGCAGGTTCTCTAATGCTATCACTCTAACCATATGGTGGGAGCATCAGTTAAATTGCTGCTGTTTCAGTGCTGCCTGGCTCGCGTACAGATCAAACACACATACACACACATAGACACACAGGCACATGCACATATTCTGGCTGGCCTGTGTACAGATCCAAACAAAGCCATATGGCCCTTCTTTTTCTTCATTTACCTCATTTACTGTATGTAACCCCGGTGCCGCTGAAGGACAACACCAGCAACACCTGTCTTTGCAGGCTGCGGAACACAGGAAGAGGGATTGAAGTAAAGTGCTGCACACAAGACTTTCCATTTGGTCTGAAGTCAGCCTCGATCCCTGCCCTCCTGCTGCCCAAAGCCATTTACGCTGCTCCACCTCCAGCTATCCAGGATGATGGAAGAATGTATAAGATTAAATTATAAGATTGAATTGAACTTTGATCAGCACTGCAATGTGCTGCAGACGCATTGTTTTTAAAGGACGGGACCTATCCTGTTTGCATAATTTTTACTAATGTAAAAAGGCCAGAGCTTATCCAAGAGCGGACAGAACAACGGTACATCTAACTGCCTTATCTAATGCCTGTGTATGTGTCTGCATGCCCGTAAGCGTGCATGCATGTGGGTCGGTTATGTGGGAACATGACTGTGGCTGTTTCCTCTCGTCCTAGCCATTAGAAGGGGCTCATATAACCAGCCTCTGGGCCTCAGAGAGACACACTCTCTATAAATACACACCACTTAAGGGCCTGTGGGGGCCACGGTACACACACACACGTTGTACACAAGCAGCAGTTCCACGACTCCCTATTAAGCCTTCAAATGGATGTTTATGCTTGTGCTTAATAGGAACAGGCCTCAAAACTATATGCTTCAAAATTCAGCAAGGTAAAAAAGAAACAACTTTATGCTGAGCAACGAATACATTCCACCTCCCTAATGCCCCTGCCCCTGTTATTGCTTACCGTACCTATTTCATACTGTACTCATGTGTGGCTTTGATTAACTAAATGAATAAAATTTGTCATTCATAGAGGGCCCAGGGGAGTGGAAAGGTGGCACTTTTAGAGTTCAACATTTTGTAAAATGAGGTTAGTTGTTGCTCTCTTCATACATCACGGTGTGCATTTAGAACATTCTGCTAGGAAGGAGATAAAACTGTGAAACAGATGTCCCTGTTGTCCTTCTGTTCTGTGTGTGTGTGTGTGTGTGTGTGTGTGTGTCAGTGTGTGCGTAGAGTGCAGGTGGATGCGTGTGAGCGTACAAATTCTTTGCCATTAGTATTTTTAGTCTTTTAGCGCCTTGTTTTGGCAGCATGTTCACTACTTTTATCCAGTGCCTTGGTAATGGCCAGAGCAGTATCGGACACACACACACACACACACACGCGAACACTGATGTATAAGCACACACACACATCTGCATACGCACTTTAAAGTTGAGTCCTTCCTCATGTCGATGGTCTTCAGAGATACGACGTCCTCTCTTCACCTGGCCCCGGGCATCACAGCCCAATTTCTCCATCAGAATGTCAAGCCTGTTCATTTTTCTGTCTGTCCATTTAGTGCATCCCAGTAGAGCTTCTGTCTGTCGACATGTCTGTCTGCTAGTCTGTTTGTCCATCTCATCAAAGCCCGCTTTTCCTAATAGAGGCGCCATCTGTCTGTCTGTTCAAACTGTCTGTCCATCTGTTTGTCCACGCATATGCATGCCAGTCTCTCTTTGCCCTCTCTTTCTGTCTTCCTCTCTAGTTATCAGTCTTGTTGTTAATTTATCTGATAGTCTGACTGTCCGTCATCAATCTGTCCATCTGTTTGTCTGTCTGTTCGAGAAGTACCAAAATGCCTTTTTGCAGCCCCACACCAGAAAGCATCATAATTTATAGATGCAGATAAAACAATATTACTTTGTCTGTACGTGCTGTGGAATCACAGGTCATTACACGCTGAATGGCTAATATGGTAGGAATGTATAGATGGTTCTTTAAAGTAAAATCCATCAAATGTTATATTAAATCCATTTATTTGGAAATTAGATGAAGCTATAAATATCCCCATGGGCTGGTTCACTGCTGCTGTAGACAAAATGATCCACAGAATATTATGAAATATTTGTGATAAAAGAATATATTGTCAATACAACAAATAACTGAATGAACATAAATGCAATTGGAGATAGTACAAATGTTGTAGATATGATCGGTTTGCAGGTCAAGATTAATATGCTGAGTGTCCAAAACATGCATTCCCATCTTCTTGTTTTTAATTCACATTTTATATTCACATAAAATGGACAAAAAATGTAGATCAAAATATCTCAAATATATGTTTTTTCACTTGGCTGAGGTGGAAACGTTGGTGTATCGATAACAAAATGCGACAAAATTCATCGGTAACAGACTTGGTGAATCTTTTGCCCATTATTTGATGTTTGACTGATGCTCTTGAAATTAAATTTGTCTTTTTCCGCAGTGGTATAAATGCACCTCATTGGAACATTAGTGTCTCCTACTGCTCATCTCATTTAACTACTGGTTGGAAATTCGCCTACATTTGCATTTTCTTCAGCAGAAAGAAAATTCAGTTTTTGCTATTTTGGATGGAAACCTGGCTACTTATTCTGTATTAGATTTTGTAAGGAGATGCTCTGGTGTGAATCACTTATTAATATAATAGGTAACATGTAGGGATATCTAAAAATGTGCCTCATTCAAAAGTTAAAATTATTCATTTACAAATCAATGAAAATTAAAATGCATTTGCATCATTGATATTGCTCACTGTAGCTAACTAATACATTTGTATAGTGAATAAAAGTGAAGAGTTGTATTTTCTGAAATACATGACTTGGCATTAGCAACCCGCTGTGAGATACACTGAGTGGCCTGAACAAGTGAACTGTGTTGTTTTCACATACTGCCGTGGGTACTGTGCAGTCTGTTACCTGTTTCAGTCTGGCTGCTGTGCGGTCGAGTGTTCGTGGCTGCTCTTCTCTCCCACACAGTGAAAACAGCTGTCAGCCCAGAGCCGCAGTGAGCAGGGAGGACTGCAGATTCACCGAGCTGTATTACCAACTCTCCTCAAGGAAGAGTAGCTGATGTCTGCCCAAAATCTCGAGAGTTATATCACTAGGCTTGTTTGCAAAATAAAGTTGCTAAAGTCACCAATTCTCACACCACAGTTGCGAAGTTGGCAAAACTGGAGGATGCCCCATTGAGTTGAAATGGGATTTTAAAAAAGTGTGTCTGTTCTATTTTGAAAATTAATGTGATGGAAAACTATAAAAACCTGAAAATACTAGAAAACTAAAGGTACAACAACAAAGCCGCTCAGTCTCCAAACACTCTTCTTGGCACATTTTCAGTTTGTTCATCACTGAAAACAAAAGCTTCTGCCATTTTTTTTTATCTGGAGTCACCATAGAAGAACCCTTATTTGTTTGTGCTCTGATGCTTTAAAAAGTATTGACTGATTTAAGTTGTGTACATAAACATGGATTCACATTTAAGAGGTTTAATATTTGTAAATTTGAATTTGATACGTTTTAAAGCCTTTTTAAGGACCATCGTCTGTATTAAAATCTCTAGTTTAAAGAGTTCAGTAAGGAAGGAAAGAAATGAAAAGAAGAAAAGGTAGCATAGTATTTTCTAAATTCTAATTGCAAAAGCATCTTCCTATCCACAAAAACCATAAACAACATTACAAAAAACATCAAACCTAGCCTGAATAAATGTAGTCCACGTATAAATGTTTTTAAACAGATATTTAAGTCTGCATGCACACATTTCCCAGCACAGCCATTACCTGACCCGTGCAGATGTGGTTTCATCCCCTCCCTCTGTCTGTTTCTCTCTCATAAATAGGAGAGGTCTTACTGAGAAAAAAAAAATCTAATAAGATAAAACCAAATCACCTGGGTTCACTGACTCAGCTAAAATAAACAAGAAAAAGTGAAAAAAAAACAGTGTTACATTAATTGAAATAGATGAATTGAAAATGAAATTTTAAACTTCATTATAAACTCTAAACATTAACAATCCTGCATTAGTTTAAGATACTGTACGTGCGCAAATGTGCACCGAGCCATGCACCTTCCAAAACAGACGAAGCAGGAAGCTTAGATACAATATGATGCCTTTATCAGATCATGGTATCAGATGGAAGAAGCAGGAACTTAGAGAAATGTATAAACATATATTCCCATAAGCATTTACCACTGATCATAGAGTATGTTGTGTATAGACTGTGTGCATGAACGCAGGTCAGGAATATTCGAGCACAGGAGCAGCACAGAGCTAACAGAAATAATAATAGCCCAGAGCAGCTGAGCATTGAGACAATGCAGTACAAGCAGGCAGCATTAATTCCTTTTTCCCGCTTACTCATTTTCAGGGTCACCGGGGTGCGTAAGCCGATGCCAGAGAAGGCAGAAAAACACCTTGGACAGGTTGCTTGTGCACTGCAGGCTAATGCATAAACAGACAAACACATTCAAACCTTAGGGCACTTTTGAATCTTCAATTCATCTGACTTGGATATGGTGGGAGGGAAACCAACACAAACACAGGAAGAAGAGCTTCACATTAAAGAAACCAGGGCTGAGATTTAAACCTGGCTTTGAGCTGACATCATTAACCACTGAGCCACGGAGCCCGGTCACACATTATCCCGTCTTTTAAGCAAACTTAGACGAGGTCAACTGTGGCAGGAGTCATTGTAGAGGGGATTAGAAGACTGCAGCGACAGGTACACCTCGGGGTGCACCTCGAGGGTATGACGCAGAGGTTTAAGGTGCTCTGAAGCACCATCAGCTCAGTTTAGAGGGCGGTTAGATAGACAGCAGCCAGTGAACAGCTTTTACTACGAATACTTATATATAATACTTCATACGAATACTACTCTTCCTGGGTGACAAAATGGAAAATGTAACAATGCCTTTGTGTGTGTGTGTGTGTGTGTGTGTGTGTGTGTGTGTGTGTGTGTGTGCGCGCGTGCACGTGTGTAAATCCACAAGCACATGTGTTAGTGTATTTAATCCTCTAGCTTATCCATCCAAGTCAACAGATGTTAGTCTGAAATCCAGCCTGGAATCATTAGCAGTAATTTACCTCATGATTACAACCTGATTCCTCACAAACACTCCTGTGCGCAAAAACCCCCCAAAACAGACGCACACGGGGCAACACTTCACAATACAGAACACAAAATTGTGAGCAGTTACCACACACAGTCTGAGAGGTGGAGCTGCTGCAAGACAAGAGCCTGTGTGTGACGGAAACTGAATGTGTCTGTGTTTGATTTTGTGCTCTTGCTCTCTCTGCCGCTGCCTCTTGTGTGTGCAAGTGTGTAGAAGTGTGTGAGTGCATGTGCATTCTTTTTTTCCTCTGCAGGTGGTGATCCATTACTCTGTCAGCTCTTTCCCATGATGCTTAACAGCAACAGGAACATTGTGTCTGGGGAAAATGACTTAATTCTCTGGAAGACAATACTACCTCATTCCTTTATTTGCCTCAGACTGCCTCTCTCTCCTTTTGACCCCTCATTCTCAGTTAGATTCCACTGTATAGTCTGCCTCTATCTCCATCAGTGTCTGCACCTCTATCTACCTTTCTGGATCACTTTGGCTTGTCCTTTTTTCTGTCTGTGACTCATTTTTGTTTCCTGCTGTTTCTCTCTCTTCCCCTCTGCCACTCACTCTTTAAAGATGCTCTGTGTCTTTCTGTCTCCGATGCTATGGCGATACGTATCTTGAATGGGGGATGATCAAGCTAGCAGCTTCCTGCGTTTACATAATTGTAAAATGACACACCAACACTGTCTGTTTCCTCATTCTGAGTCTCATTTTTCCTTCTCCCTGTCGCTCTCTGTCTGTCGCTCTCTCAAACACACACATGCAGGCACACACACGTCGAGAAAAGAATTTATTTTAATGTGGCGGAGTGATTAGCATCAACCCTCTCACTCTACTAGCCCCAAGCTAACTGACCTTGGTTGCCCATTTTCATGCAAAATGAATGCAGTAGTTAGTGTCCGGTACACACACATTTTTCTTATACAAGCACAGTTTCTGCATGGTCTTTGCAACATAATTGTAGTTGTAAAAGATGTGAGCTGAGGATGACATCACATTGAAAGGCTGCACCACCAGAGATTTACTGCACAGGAGACTGTGGCCAAAACATCCTCCCCCTGCTGCAACACATTTTCCCCATCTTTATTATTCTCATAACAATGGAATAAACTATTTTTTAGGAAGTCTCTGAATTGGGAAAAATATGCAACAAATCGATCCTCTTGTCAGGGACCGTGGGGTTTAGGCAGTGGAAGGACCCAATTGCAGGCAGCGGAGGTGAAGGGGAAGGGATTTATTCAAACGAAGGACACTTACAGGGAGGCAAGGCTGTTAACAAAAAGTACAAGGGCCAACAGAGCGCAGGGAAAGTCCATGGGGGAGACAAGGCAACATGAGGTAATCTGAGGGCTGGGTAGCTGAAAGTCTAAGTCACGCAGGCAGAGATACACACACACGACGACAACGCACCAACAAGAGACCGGGGGAACACTGGCACATATATACATACACAGACTAACGAGGGAAACAGACACAGGTGAATGCTGGGAACAGGTGCAACAGAAGGGAGGCTAACAAGGGGAGGAATCACAACCAAATAAGGAAGGAAACACTGGACACACAGGGAGGCACAACCCGTTAAAGACACATCACACTAAAACTAGAAACACAAGCATGAGGCCGCTGGGCGTGACACCTCTATCTCCATTTTTATGAAAATATTAGGAAGGTTGAACATTTCAATCTTTTGTAAATGTGAGTTGCGAGTTATGTATGCACATAGTTTGAATGTTTTTTGTCAGACCAACAAAATAAACTAACAAAGACACACTTTTTATAACACCTCTTTATAGCATGTGTTTTTATCGGAACACCAGGTTTTCAGCATAAAGAAACTGCAAAATTGTCACTTTTAAGTGTATCAAATTGGAGTCCTGCCAGGCTGCCTGTAGATGTATGACACTTTTAAGTTTTTTGTTCTTCACTTTCAGAAGAGGCACTCATCAACAGAAAGTGGTTTTGTTGTCTTCAGAACAGTCCTGTCCCTGTCGCTGATTCTGATTAAGTTTTACAAAATTAGCTCAGCAATCACCCCTAAATGTTGACTTTTCTGGTCATTAAATCTTACATTTTGTCTAATAATGGGGTAGTCACTATCAGGACATAGTGACAAATGCTTGGTTGGGGGTGTGTGTGTAGGACGGCCTATGTGAGTCTGGATATATGATCTAAATTCCTTAGTCTAGTTAAAAGTCTTGCTGCATGTCTTTTGAATGAGCTGTATGACGGGAGCTTTACGGCTGAGGCAAGAACAGAAGGAATTACAGTCATCATCATGCGAGGGAATCAAAGCATGAATAACTTCATGCAAATCTCACAAAGATATATTCTCAGTTGATGAAAGCAGGAGTGAACAGTCCTTAGTACTTGACATTTAACCGTATAAAGTCAAAAATAGTGTTGTGTTCATTTGATCAGATGTCCTCATCATTTCTTGATATCAGTCAGATAATTCCGCAGAAAGGCGAGGCGATTTACAAATTACAGGACCAGAAACTGTATACAGTGTAATTGGTTATCATCTATCAAACAATGATAAGAGACACCATCACTTTGAATGGTAATGCGAAGAGGAAGAAGAGACAGATATAAAATTCAGAACGATACCAATTAAATCTCAGAGTTCATGGTCAGTTTAAACACTGCCATTCCATGCTCCTTTCTCTAAACTTGTTGTTTTGATGTTCTATTGTTGAAGAAGTATTTCGGGCAATCATGTTTGTGAAATTAGTTTCAATAGGGTTTTGATTGATTCGTCTCAATGGGTGTTTTGCATGCTAGTGGAAGCACCAAATGATCTGGCGATGAGAATAGATGTGGTCTGTGGGGGCGCTTGTTGCTATGACTTAATTCACAAATAAATACCAACACCTTGCCTTGTGATACCTCATTTACATGCAAGTCATTGTACTTCATTTTGCTCCCCGCCCTCCCACCTTTGTGCCATGCCAGGTGTGCACGGCTCAAAAATGCCAGTTGAATAGGAAAGTGCAAATCAAGTGTAAATGCCAACATGCCACAGCACAGAAATAAATGATGGACGGAAATCCAAGAGTTTCTGCCTGAATGAAGGTTTGGGGCAAGTGAATAATACAATTAATGGATTGTAATTACTGCGTTTTACATAGAATTTAATGAGTATGAATGACATGGACTTAATAGGCAAAATCATGAATGGATTAAAAATTGTTTTTTTAACAGTCATTACAATCAGACTGATTTTTTTTTTGATAGTTTCTTTTGCCACACAAAACATAAAAATTAGCTGCATTAACACATCTTTATGGTTTTTATGATTCTTTTGAAATTATACATTTTGTTCCGGTTCCAAGAACTCAGGGATTTGCCAGGTTTGTCACACACACACACACACACACACGTATGTGCAACAGACTCTTCCCTCTACAGTATTTTTCCACACAATGACAGCCCATTCAAATCCAATTAAAGCAACATAGAGGACTTCACAGCATCCTTCTTTCATCTGTCACTCATTCTCCCCCTCCGTCTCACTCTCTCTCTCGCTCTACTGCCTGTGGATAACTGAGTGGGTGAGCTCTAACTATCACTTCTTAGTTTTATCTCTCTGTCTTTTCCTTTTATACTTCTTGCCTTGAGCTGACACCTCGGGGCAAATATGTTTTACTTGGCATGATGTCAAGATGTTTATTTAGCTAGAAGAGAAAGTGTGTGCTTTTTCTGTTTGTGGATGTGTTTGGATGGATTATCCAAATATCCTGGACCTCCTGCTCTCTTAGCAACAATGCTAACGTGGCACTGACAAGGTGTCCCTTTTGGAAGAGCATGGATCGGCTTTTTCCAGGACTGCTACACTATCGCCACAAAGCAGGAGAGCGTCCCGCTGCCAAATGTCACCCCTCTGCCCACATCTCTTGGAATAACAAACCTCTTTAAGGGCCATAAGCACACCATCCATTAGGGTTAGGTGCAGCCAGGCTGGACATCGACCATATGGGGAAATTAATTAGGCAGCAACAGTGATTATGAAGCAAGTCATCATAAACAACCTCAGTGAAGCCAACCTGATAGTTTTGTATGGACAGAAGAAAGATAAACAGTTGTGGACGAAGCAAAACATCTCAGTTATTGGGTGAAGAAGTGGGTGAATGTGCTGAAATTCTTAATTTAGAATCATTTGGTTTTCAGGCGTGACTATTATTACACTGTCATGTAAGCCAACAGACAGAAGCAGCAGGTGTGACGAGGCAAACTCACACTCAAAATCTAACTCAGTGTCATGGCAACACAGTAGAGACACATTTACAAACTAATAGATTCTTTATTTCATTCCTATGTGTAATGTGAGTACATTGATTATTCAGTTTGTGGTCTGGGTGTATTGTGAATGTTACTGCGCTTGTTTTTACCAAGGCGTGCGCTTGAAATTGTGTGCGAGTCCTGGAAAGCACAGCTAAACTGGGACGTTTGGTCATGCTCTTCCTGGTGTTGAAAAAATAACATATTTTCCAGTATTTTCTGTGAAATTCCCACTATTCTGTTTCCAACTAAAGGCTGAGAATCTTTGACAGAGTAGTGTTGTGTCTGTGATTTACTCATCATTCATGCTTCCATCTTTGCTACTTTACTTCCATTTCCTTTAATACATGTCAGATAATTAAATGCAAGTATGATTACCTGGTAATTTTTCATTGCTGGCATTTATCTTCAATATGAAAAAGCTTAAAAAGCAATGGTTACCATTATTTATATGACTTTACACAACCTATAAACAGCTACCTTGCTGAAATCAAAGTGTCTAAAATATGTTTCAAATGTGTGCCAAATGATTTGTGTATGTTGACATCTCACTGCTTGGTAAGCATTTATTTCATGCAGTGCAATTTGACAGTCGGGTTGATATAAGCATATGTGTGTGTGTGTGTGCTGGAGGGGCACAGTAGGGAGCACTGTTTCCATTAATGTCTGTACTAAGATGCAACTCAGCTTTCTGAATTATGTAAATGAGGTGCTGTAAATTCATGATAGAATCAATGGCTTTCATTTTTATCAAATCAATCAGACCTCCATCAGTCCGCAAACTCCAGACTTGTGCAGGACACACACACACACACACACACACACCGCTAGGCCTTATATTAATCCTGCCAAGACAGGCCTTAGAATAATGAGTTTTGGAATGATGTGTATACAGTCATAAATATCATTTTTGCTTTTAACCATCAGCTGATTCATGATAATGTGTGTGTGTGTGTGTGTGTGTGTGTGTGTGAAAGAGAGAGAGAGAATTAGAGAGAAAGAGAGAGCAGTAGTGGGGTCTTTTTGATGAGTCAACTATTGGGAAGTTACCAAATGGATCTCAGGCTGGTACACTATAAGTCATGGAAGATGAAGAGTCTGAGCATTTTACTACAGTGCTGCATACAACCTCACACTTAGTCTCTCACTCACATACATATAAAACTGCGCCTGTTACCAGCATAGTGTATAAGCATAGACTCATGTCATGCTCATGTTTTGTGTGTCTATATGCCTTTAAAATGTGCAAAGCTACATCCTGCTATGTGGGTAAAATGCAACCAGCACACTGGCCCGAGTGCACAATGTATTTGCTTTTTGCAGAGCTCACAGGCCTTTGCACTCCATCAAATTAACACTATTTAACTTGAATTAAGCCTTAACTTCCCTCTGTACACATCTACGAACCAGGCATGATGTTAAGCCTAAATTGTCAGACAGTTACTTTGAGTGTTTAAAGTGTTAAATATATAAAGGAATGGTCACTTGTGCAAAGAAAGTTATTCTGCTAATAAACCAAAAATATGCACATTATTTTGACAGCAACCATGTTTATAATTTAATATTCATACCTCAATTTCTTAGATTTTTCTTTGGACTGAATAATATTCAGTTAGGGACTCCCCTTGTTCTTCTGCAATGGTTGGGCTTCCTGTTTGGACATATGACAAGTATCTCTCCTCTTCGGTTTGTTTGCCTCTTGTGTGCCAGCACATCCCATTCTCCTCTCAAGTCACATCAATATCACATTTCCACTTCCTTCCTATATCAAATAAAGTCTAGTTGTGGGGGGGGGGGTTCAGCACAACCTTCATCTGCCATTGAAGGCTCACTTCACTCGTCTGTCTCATCATGTTACAACAGCATTGCATTTCACCGTACCTTACCTCATATCCTTCTCAATTTTATGTCAGTCATAATATCAAACTCTGTGTCAAACTTTTGAAGCTGCATCAGCTGAGGTGCTAACGCCAGGTCGTCCGGCAAAAAACTGTAACCATGATCATCTTTCGTTGCAATGCAATTTCACTCAGCACGGCGTGATGTTGGCCAATCAAATACATGCACATTCCTGGTGGATTAATGGTGGGTTTGTAAAAAGGATGCTGCATTCCTACTGTTTACCTCGGGATCATTGCAGCGAAAGATAACATTGTTGCTGCCGTGATCACCTTCTAAAGTTTTAAAATCTTGCCTGTGGGTATTACAACCTCTGTGCTGTGTTTTGGTGTTTGCATAATCCTTTAAATGCATTGATCTGTTACTCCAACTGGACTTCTTGGACTTCCTGGATTGTATGTCACCCCCACTAATGCTGGCCCTTGCACTGTTTTAATGCAAGGCTGTGTCAGTTCTAGAACCAAGCTAGAACCATTCCAGTTATTTGGCCAAAACATTTTCACCGTGGCTCGTTGGTCAAAGCCCCATCTGGATTTGCCCAGATGATGGAATTCAGTGTTAAGCGAGTGTGAAGTAGTGCATCAAAAGGTGTATTGTGTTGAAACTGTGGCAACGTCTTTCTAATGCATCTATGACTCAGCAGGTAGAGCGGGTTGTCCAATCATTGTAGGATTGATGGTTCATGTTAAAATGTCCTTGAGACAGTGAATGCCAAACTGCTACTGGTTTTTGAGCTTGTACCTTGCATTGTGGCTTTCTGCCATACCTGTGTGTGTGTGTGTGTGTGTGTGTGTGTGTTTGTGTGTTTAGAGAGTTTTTTTTTAGCTAAGCTACTGTTTCCAAAGAATAAACCTTCAAGCCCAAATAATAATTTGTTTTGAAACTTACTGTTGTTTTTCTGATGTTGCATTTCGAACATGTGTTTATATGTCCATTAAATAATTAACTGAATATCTGTGTTTGCTACATTTCACTTCTTTTTGTTTCACTTGTATGTGAGCACTTTCACTACTTCAGCATATACAGGTGCGTGTGTGTGCACTCATTTCTCCTGGTTTGGAAAAGATGTTGGCATGACAACATGACACTTGGGAAGGGTTGGAGGGTAGACATGGATGGAACAGAGGGAAACAGTGCTCTCTCTAACTCCCATAAATAGACAACTGGAGGATTCATGCCAGCTTTGAGAGGGAACTTCATGCTCGGATTTGTTTGTGAACATACTTCAGATCTCAACTTGCAAGTACCTATATAATAATATTCGGACGTTAAATATTACATTGTAAAATTCTTGTTTCGTAAAATAACTAAAACAATAGGACATTACCATTAAAACAAAAACTAAATTAAACTCAACATTGAAGCAAATCAGACCCCCCCCCCCCCACACACAAATAAAATGGCACACTGAACCACCCCGTGAGTGAATATGAAATGTGTGTGTGGAGGGTTTTGCATACGTAGATTATTTACAAATTGTCTTTATACACTGTCTGTCCCCTTGTTTATGAGAGGCTAAGGCAAAACCAGCAGTCATTATGAGACATTAAAGTCATTCAATATGGCTGGCATATCGATCCCGTCTCTCTGTTTTTTGCTCATACAATATTCATGAGGAGGTAGCGTACTTCATTCCCCCATAACCACAGATACCAGCACAGATGCACTTAAACACTGTGGTGTGACTTTACTGCCATTTTGAGCACTTTGCTGAAACTTTGTAGAATTTGCTATAACACTGCTGTATCTGTTGTATCTAGCTGTGTAAATAAGAATCAATGATGGCCTGTAGAATTTCCATTATACTTTGCATTCACTCAGAAATAATAGTAGACAGCAGATATCATTGTTTATGATACAGTGTGTAAACCTCTGGTTTATTAGGGCATTTTCTAAAAAGATCATCAACATCAAAATGAGGAGATAAAATAATAAATGATAAGCAATGCACGGAGAGGAGAAAAATAAACTGTGGATGTTAGCACCTGAATTATTAATCAAGATAATTCAACTCCCAATGACAGAACATCTATCTCTGCACCGCACTGCACACACACACATTTACACATCCACAAAAACGCGAGCACACGCACACATTTGTTCTCACATATGCACAAGACACTTTTAACTTGCCTACTCAACAGTTATCTCTTTAAAATGGGTCAAGACAAAATGAAAATCGAGAAACTTCTCATTGCGTGACAGAGATAGACAAGGAGAGAGACAGATACACAGGGGAAGGAAGAGAGATAGGTTTGGGGCTGGAGGGAGGGAGGGAGGGAGGCGAGAGTCGTTTGATAAGAAAACTTCCCTACAAGACTGCAAAGGGAAGTCACCTCACATTTGTAGATGCAGTATAACTTTCAATGGGGTGTTTTTTTACACGTCGTGCACGTGTGGGCGGCTCTATGTTTGTGGGTAAAAATCCTGTTTGTGTTTTGCAGAGAAACAATGAACTCTTCCCAAAATACACAACTTGACAAAGTTAAAACAGTTGTTTTCTGCACTGACTTATTTTTCGTCTCTGTTACCAAGACAACAGACATATAAAAACTAATGTTTTGTTCCGCATCAATTTGCCCCTGGCTTCTTTTTCTCCTAGGTCAAAAGGTCTGAGAGCATCCAGGGTAATAATAGTATTATAATGACTAATGATTCAGTAACTTTTTCAAAATCGTAAACAGCGTTTGCCTCATATGGGAGGCAGAGACAGCAAGAGATACTCAGTAAACACTGAGAGACGTAGAGAAACAGTGTGCGAGGCGATGAGAGGAAGCACACACAGAGGCAAATGAGAGACAGAATACAGATCTTGGTGACTGTGCGGTCTAATAAAAGCCACATTTGATTTATTTGCATATAATTTTATTTTCTAATTGGTGTGTTTGTCCATATAGATAAATGGCAATCAAAGCTGATAACCTGCTGTATGTTAACACAGCTATTAACATTTATCTTGGCGTCACAGAAACACGCCTCAAAGCCGTTCAGTAAGCACTGTGGGGGTTTTATGGGTTTTTTTTGCAGTGCATGCTCCATGTCAGTGCTTTTTCTCCCCTCTGTTGCCCCTGGCTTTGTAATAATTACATTTAGGGTTTTTTTTAGATCTAAATGGAATCAGGTTGAAATAATCACAATGGGAACTGACAAACCATAGCACGTTATCAAAATTTGGCTACATTGAAATTTTAAATGCAGACAGCTTCTGGACACTTTGTCGAGGCAAATTTTGAATCAACTTGTCAGGCTTTTAACTTGTATCAAGACATACCAGATGAAGGTCATGTAGGACCCAAAAGCATGACAATATTACTTTGATAAAGTGCGTGAAAGACGTGCCTTTCATACGGTCTGTCTTCCAGCATGATTTCTGAGTCTTCCTGTGTCTGTTTGGTTTCCCTCTAGACAGCTATTTTTACCACTGCCTATGAAACATGCGCCTGGTGTATCATATGATGGTGTATGAGGCACCTATATCCTCTACATGTATCACTCTGTCAAGCCTGCTGGCTAAAGGATAAGAGAAGCGGCGATAGAGGGAGGCGAATACAGATACAGCAGGATATCCATATACAGTCAAAGAAATGCAGAACTTCATAACAACAAGTGAGCTGCAGTACGAGGAACTGACTTTCATAATTCAAAAGCTAGTCACACCATTTTATATGTGTTATACCACTTCTGTTCTACTTTTAACTTCTGCTGTCGGAAATGTAGGGGGGGGGCTGTGCCCGGCCGTTTGTGTAACTTTCTGAAACTGACAACCCGGCACCCACTTCACACTGAGATTGGTCAGCTGTGTGGAGGTGAGAAAGCTCTATTTCTGTCACTGAGAGACTGTCTGAAAACAGGCACGTTTATCCTCTTTTTTAAACATTTTCACATCTCCACACTTTCTATGACGACGGGCTTTTTACTCAGCCATCGAGTGTGGCTGTTAGTGGGCCCCGGGGCAAACATTTACAGCTGGGCGTAGACCCCCACCCAAGTCAGCTGTGTTTGGTGGTAGCCTATTGACCTGCTAGCCTTAGTTTATACCTTGTCAGCTACATGTGTGCTGGAATAACATTACATGATCCAGGTTTTTTGCGTGTAAGTTCATTTAAGTCAAAGCTACTGTTTAGAGATATATAGCATGTACGTGTAATATAAACTAAAATAATAAAGGTCTTCATACTAATTCATTAATATTGTCCTTTGGTGGTACACATTTGTAATATGTGCATCAAATTAGCAAAACAATTGTCATAGCAAAACGTGTCATTCTTTGTCCTGTTTGTTGTTTTTTGTGTGTGTGACGCTCTGTGTTTGTGTTCTGGGCGCAGCTCGCTGATGACTAATGGAGGGTTGTAGGCTGTGTCTATATAGTGGCTCCTTCCTCTGCCCACACTCTCTTTCACTCCCTGGCACAAGACCCAGCTTCATTGTTTGTTTTCTTAGTTTACCCTCTTTTGGAAATACAGGTTGCATTCTTTTGCATCTAACTCCTTATGTTGCACCTCTTCGAGACAGTCACGATATGATCATTTTTTTAAACTAAACTCCAATTGACATGCACGCAATCTGGGGCCTGCTTCGTAATCCAGTCTTGGATAGAGGAAGAGAAACAGGGGGTAACAGAGGGATGAGAGGTCCAGAGTCCTTGAAGTAAACTGCGTTGCGTTGCTTCAGAATTGTACAGCATATGACCATAAATAAGCTGAATGATGATAATAACACTGCTTCAACATATGTGAAATTTGTGATGCGTATTTAATTTGTGGTTTAAGCATCTTCTTCAAACGCACTTCATTTAATTGTCTTCCTCTATGGTGGCAATATCATGGCCATCACGCAGCAGTCTGTGTGTGTCAGTCAGATGACACTTAATTTGTGAGCCAACTCCCACTGATAATAGCATTAAACACGCACCAGTCCCACCACGACAATTTTGAAACCCAGCTGCTACGGGAAATGCTGAACATCACAAGGGCGTTTCTTTTTTTAATTGTTTTGTTTATATTTGTAGAAATCGTATGCAGTGGGTGCATTTGAAGTGATTGTTCAGACACTGTGTGTCACCAGCCAAAGCAATAGGTGATGATTATCAGCTACAGTATGTAATCATGACTCCTTTCATTCTTCCTGCATTTGCTGCTGAATAGAAATGTAACACAAGGCCTATCAACACATGCACCATTTACTACAATTAAACATCATTATAATGTTGCATATATGCAGTGTGTGTACTTACTGCAGGTATGAACAGGCTTTGAATGTGCTACAACAGTCATCTAATTAAAACTGTCATGTTTCCTTTCTCCTTTGCCTTTTGGTGTTTCCATTAAATGGTTTCAAATTCGTTATTTTTATCCCCTCGCCCATAGTAATCCTGCAACATGGATTTGCAGGATAAAATGGGGTGGACCACGTGGAAACTTTTAATAAGAAATCCTTTGGGATTCCTGTACAGTATGTAAATGAATGGAAATCGTCTCTCATGCATCATAAGCTGTGGTGTTGAATTGTTGGAAGGTATTTCATAAAATTATGTTGAGATCATAAATTATGTAGAATGTTTAAGAGATGTAAAAATACAGGGCATGTAGATTTCCATAAATGTCAGGCTTTATACAACAACCAGCAATACTGAAATAGATTTTTAACATTTATATACACAATTTAACTATATTTTAGTATTATTATGCAGCTTCCAGCATTTAATGTATGCTGAGCATTTTGAAGTACATACAGCTGCACACTTCATATTTAGTACTAATAGATATATTAAAAGGTCTGCTGAGGTGTCCTGCATAACTCAATTCCAGCTACTTTGCTTCTGCTGAATGCCACATTTGTAATATAAAATATAGGTATGAAAAAGGCCATATTGAAATGAAATATTGGAACAATACTGTAAAGTGACTGCACTCCTACTTCTGGCCAACACCCATGATTAACTGAGCAATTTCAGCTTTTCATTTATCTAACAACCTTAAGCATACAGAACTCATAAAGATAGAGGAGGAGGGAAGCAACAAATAACAACTGTATGAATTTTCTGGATTCTCTGCACAGATTTAGATTTATACCAAAGATTGTGAGATACGATTTAGTTAATTAAGGACTGCTGGGTCAAAGAGTTTATATAGTGTCCAAATAAAAAGCAGATAGGATTCACATATTGAAAGCAATCCACAAATGAAAACCAACAAATATAAAGATGTGAAACAATGACCTATAATATGTACAGCATCCTCAGCCATAGAGTAGGTAAGGTAAAAAGGGACAGAGGGAAGAGGGAAAAAACACAGAAGACTTAAAATGAATTACTGGCACGTTTATAGGCATGTGTGTTTGCAATCTGTTTCTTAAAGCTGTAGAATATTTAAATGTCAAGAGACATGGGTCTGTGTTTTCACAGATGAGGAATAACAAACCAGCTCTGTGGATTTATGTTTAAAATCTCTTTTCATATTTAATAATGCTTGTGCACAAAAACAAGACCTTTTTAATGTTTAAAGTAAGGTTGTGACACTTGGCGACAGCACAGATGAGAGTCTTAACTTGCCTTTTCTAGTTGTTATTTTCGTTGTATCTTGGCTTGAAACTTGGCGTTGACTGGGAGGGTAATGGAAGTTTTGGCTCGTTTCCTCTGCTAAGAAGCACACAGTTTAACAGTGTACATTGCCACACCCCTAAAGGCCAATTAGTATGAGAAGGTAATTAGTTTATAGTTTAGTTCATTTCCCAAAAAGCCCTGCTAACACACAAACAGTGGAGACGAGAATCAGCTCTCTTCCAAGTAATTATGATACCATCATCACACATCTATAACTGTGTTTCTGAAATACCCACATATTTTCAAAGAAGTAACGCATTATTTTGATTCCAATCTTTGCCCGAGTGGCACTTGCGAATGTTCCACCAAAAGCTGTTTCTGATTTCTGCTGTCTTAGGCAGCTGAATAGTACTGATGAATACTCATTACCAATTCTTGAGCTCACAAATGTAAGCTGTGGTGTAAAATAAAGACAAATTCTAAATGCTGACTTGGCTTTGTTGTGGCCTTTTTGGAAATTTCACACCCAAATGAGCTTTATTTCACAGTGAAGTGAAAGCTTTGAACCAGAAAACGTGCCCACATCCCTGGAAAAGCACCTCAGGTGCTCTCTAATTGCTTGTCACATAAAACAAGTATTTGGGTATTTGGTCTCTTGGTTCAAGCTTTGGGAAAGATTGATTTACTTCAGAACAGTTATAGTATTATTATTATTATTATTATTAGTATCTTTGACTAAAATATTAATTTCATGGGCTGGTTGTGGCTAATTTAATTAAAATGACAATCTGTTATGATTATCTGTTAACAGACTTTTGTTTAATATTTTAAATCAAATTAGAATGGATTCATCTTTGATTTGCTCACATCCCAACAAGCACATATATTTTAGTAATATAACTGTAAGTGCACAAAAGTAAGTTGACATTTTTTTGTATTCAGAATGTTTCAGATTTTTACATTCTGTGTCGAGATGAGTTTCAATAACAATGCAAAAACTATTGATATAGTAAACTGTGTTTAATGTTGCATGTGCACACCAGTGTTTGCTTGAATGTACTGCATGTGTGTGTGTGTGCTGTACAATGACAATCATCATGTGGTTAACAGGCCACCACCAGACACCGCTGACTTTCTGCACATCTCTTATCCTGCTTGCCACAACATCTGACTAGCTCTGTGAAAAGTGGCTTTTACACACAAATACACACTCACACACACAAACACACGCACACACACGCAACAATACGCTAAGGCATGCCAGTGCACACAGACACACACAGGCTGTTCAGCTTCATGTGCACTCTGACAACTCAGTAAATGTTCTAGATGAAAGAATTGACAGTTCAAGGTGACGGCTACCTCCAATCAATCCGGTGTTGCGCTGTGTGATGTGAGCTCCGTGTACAGGATTTGTGTGTGTGTGAGCACACATGTGTATGTCTTCTCTTTTGTAGTGTTGGTCCAGGTAGGGGCTAGCTGACAGGTGTCCCTTCTTCTTAGCCATGCAATTTATCACCCCACTGGTGGTAAGGACCTTTGCCTGAGTCCAAATGCCCATAGAACTAAATGCTGTCTCTCTCTCTCTCTCTCCCCCTCCATTCTTTTCTAAATAACTAAACAACAAGTAAAACCAGCAATGATCAAATAATTTCAAACCAAAGCCTTACAAACATGAAAATATTGCTCGATTACAACATGACCTCACTGTTACATCCCCCTTTCTGTTTCTCTTCTCTCTCGCTCACTCTCTCATTATCCATACACTGACAATGGCAGCGAATATATTCTAACCAGAAAAAAGTCAAGGCATGCTGAGCAGCCATGGAGATTTTAAATCTTTTGTTCTTTCTGGCTTAATAATAAAAAGTGTTTCAGCGCTCAGTATGAGCCAGCTGTCAGAAATAAAGCATGGCTATCAATATAGCTCCCCAGATATCATTATTTTAGTTCTTTTCAATTAATTATGAGAGCGTGGTGAGATGGTACTTTGGATCTCATTTCAGGGCCTAAATTGGTTTGTGAGCATAAAAACCTTTATTGTGTGTGCCCTGCAGCACACACTCACACACACACACACTTACACGCATACACACATAAAAGGGTGTGGAGAGTGAGTTTGGATATGGAAGTTAAATGTATAATTTTGTAGCTGAAGATCACAACATTTTGTGAGGGATATCGACCAGCTGATCATCAAGCTTTTATTGGAGGTAAAACTCTCTCATGACAGTTTGTTCCACTAGATGATTTTTTTTTCTATTGAAATGCACATTCCTTTACTCTCTCCTTGGTAACAGTAGCTTTCTCTGTGGGGAGCCCCTTACCACCCCCCCCCCAACACCCCTCCTATTCTATTCATCCACTACTGCTGTACCAAATCAGCTGGGGGTTAGGGCTTTAGGAAGAGCAGGGGGTGGGCTAAAGGGTTATGAGGGAAGCGTGAACCATGGTGAACAACACAAGCATAAAGACAGGCCTTAAAGTTGAGATCCAATTCCTTGTTTTTTTTCTATTTGTTTTTTTACCCTCTCTGCTATTTCTATCGCTCTATCCTTGCTGTCTTCATCTGCCTCATCTCTCTCTCTCCTCTCTCTCTCTTTGGCAGTGGACGGGAGGAGTCAGGGTGATAAATAGGTGGTGTCCGATGTGCTTCTCCTGTCCTGTCCTTCTTTCTCTCCCTCTCTTCCACCCTCCTCCTCCACGGTCTCGGCTCAGCGCACTCCCAGCCCAACAGTGTGTTCATTCCTGTCAGCAAAAAGAGAATCACTGGAGCAACCAGATCTACAGCGCACATGTGCAATCACACACACACACACACACACACACACACCTTTGCACTTGTGCACGCTCACACACGCTCAGATAGACACACATCTGACACACACACACATGCATGCATCACAAGAGAGAACATAGTAGGGTTTATAAAATAGGGCGATGGCGGTATGGTAATGTGTAAAACGCACTCTGAGATACACAGAGAGCCACAGTCGCACACTTAAGCTTACAGTACATGCACATACACACTCACAGCCATAGTCTATTAGTGTTCACAATGCACAAAGTCTGGATGAATTAACATCAGTGGTCACCAGCATCGACACTGCACACACACTTATTTATCACAGGCACTTTCTCTCTCCTTACTTGTGTGTGCGAGCGTGAGTGTGTGTGTTCGAATTATTTGGATGGATAAAAATCCCAATTTGAGAAAGAAAGAAAGAAAGATAGAACGGAGGAGGAGGTGGAGGAAGAAGGAGATGGTGGTCAATACCTACCTCAGTCATGATGGATAGTAGCCCTGGAGGTAAAACTGAATGTAGCTGCATTCCTTTTACCCTCTAGTGACATGTGTCCTCCCAGGAAACCATTATCAAAGTAAAATGCCTGTATCTCAAGCAGCTCCATGTATTTAAGCCTATAAGAGCTCAGAATAGCGCAGAGCTCCCTCATCCATTTCCAAAATCTCTTGAAACGGCCACCTGTCCAGATCTTATCAGCATATCTCAAATGGGAGCAACACATCATACAGTGCACTGCATTCAAGCTTATAATAACAGCTTGCAGTGTTAGTTCCCCCTCTCAAAGCATTCTAAGTGTAGTGCACTTCCCTTGACCCCTTGCTTGGTAAGTGAGTGTGTCACTGGAGCTTTATTGAGGAACAATTGGTGTAAGCATCCCCTCACTGCTGCCATGCATCACCTGTTGTATAATTGAAGAGGCTGAGTGCCTGTTAATGATCCCCTGCTTGACCCTGGGCCTGTATTTGCATTGTTTTTAGCTTAGCACATGGCTAATAGCTAGCCTGAAGGCACGCCGGCCTTGCCAAAGATCGAACACCAATTTCCTCCATGCCAAGGGTGAGCTTACTACATCATTTGGAACACAAGAGAAAACTTGCATGCATGCACACAAACACAGCCACTTGTTCTCTATATTTCCTGCCGCAACACAGAGTGTAATGCACACATGTGCACAAACACACTGTATAACTGAACCTACGTAGCCAGGGGGTACGTTGAATGGGAGCAGCGAAAGGTGCTATTTATTTGGCTGATGAGAGTGAACCTGTTAGTAGCGGCGCCGTGAGAGAGAGAGACGCTAACACCCCCAGAAAAGTGGCTCGTTCCTTAACCCAGGAAGACCCTTTTAAAGAGGTCACAGAGGGTGAAGAGCAAAGACAGCATGCTACAAAACAAAATTGAACCTAAATGGAACAGACCCCCCCCCCCTCCCTTGACATTCTTCTAAACATGTCTTTAAATTGGGTTGTAAAAATGTATATCTCTCCGGTTTATATGAGAATCCAATCTGCAACGAGGAGGTGGATGAGCAACAGAGCAAGTGATAAAAACAAATAAATCAATTTAGTTGCCGGATTTATTTTCCGATCACAGAGAGCAGTGAGTAATAAAAACTGTGTTACACCAATGCTAAGCTTTGCTTGCATTTTTCATTTATGTGCATAGCATTTGTGTGTGTGTGTGTGTGTGTGTGTGTGTGTTTGAGAATATATTTCAAGACAGTTCCCTTCGTCAGTGACGACAGCATTTTTGTGTGTGTGCTTGTGGCAGAAATGTGAGATTCTGTTCATCTAGCAGATGCACAATATCATAACCAATACACAGTAAAAGCCCACTGGGTTCCATTTAACAACACAGAAATATCTGCTATGGTATGTGCGCAGATATAAACAATGTTATGGCCTCATCCCTTCTCACCGCTGTCCTGTGTCTATACTTCACTCTCTTTATGGCACTTATTATTGGAAAGTCAACAGACATAAAAGACTCAGTGTGAGTAGAAAAGCCCAGCCAATGTTTTGGAGTGTCATTTGGCAGGTATAGTGGGGAGGATATTGGGAGGAAGAGCTGCAAAATTGCCTCAAATCGAAAAGACTATACAGAAAATAATTTTGTTGGACTGTATGTCTCTAGGCACTCAACATTTAAAACGTGCTCTGCTGCTTTAATTGAAAGGGAAAGAGAGACAGGGGAAAGAGAGAGAAAAGCTGTTACAAACAAGAGCGTGATTTATGAAATCCACCCCTCTGTTCGTCAGAGCGAGCTCATTATGTATGCGCAGGGAAAGTGTGAGAAGACGGATGAGTCGTCCCGGTGACGGAGGAAGAGGAATGGCGCCGCTAAACTCTGCCGGTAATCAACTGGTGAAATTAAACATAAATTTCTTTTTTTTTTTTTTTTTTTTTAAAACAACCCAGGAATGATTGTGTGCGGCAAAGCAATTTGTCTGTAATTAGCGACCGGTCGCATAACTCACACACAGGCACATGAACACATTCACGCCTTAATGGAGCAAGACGTGTCACCGGACGCGTGTTTGTGTGTGCGCACAGAAATACGGCACAGGATAACCATAAAACCACTAAGTTAATAAACTTGAGAGACTTTAACTGGACCTGGGGCAATTGGTGAACAGCTACTTCATTTGCCAACAGCTCATATCGAACGCTTTCTGAGAGGTAGCTGCTTATATTTATAGCCTTCGCTCTGTCATTTGGTTATGCTAGTTTAGTTAAGGCCAAAGAGCAGGAAAGAGACGGAGAACTTTACGTTTCCGTAGCATTTATAGTTTGTCGTACCTGAGTCATTTTTGTGTAGTATCAAAGCCACTTTCATGACCTTTTATAGTCATACATTATGTTTCATCACGGAGAACTCACCTTAGCTTCTCTGGTTTGTATAAACCGTGACCCAGTACACACACTGCACTCAATATAAACGCAATGACTCAGTGTCTCAGCTTTTTCTACAATGGAAACGACAAAAGGAATGGTTACCTGAACCTCCGAGCACTCTGTGGCGCGGAATTTCAGTTGAGACATTTTCTGAATGCTGCCAGTGTAGAGTGTATTGTAGCAAGTACTGTTTACCTCAGCAGGGGTGTCGCACAGCTGACACCCAATGTCAGCGCTGACAAATGTGGCAAAAACTGCAAAGATCAAGAAGCTGCTCATGTATTTCTTTCCGTCTGTCTGACTGAATTCCCCGTTTATCACGGGATCACTAGTTATCTGAGCTTAAGCCTAAACTTGTCTTGATCTGATTGCCCGTGCTTGTCTCAGTTGACAGAATAACCTGTGCCATAACAGCCCACTTGAATATTTCCAGCAGCTGCAGACATCTACTGGTGCACTTAGCAATGTAGATTAATGTGCAGATGCATTGACTGCAAACAGTCTCATAAATGAGTGAGTAACAGAGCTGGACATCTACAAGCCTGTGTTGCTTTGGTTATTAAAGTTTGCGGTTGCCTGTGTGTCAATCATGCAAGAATAGTCCCTGATTATGTTTTGAATGTTTGCAAAGGAAGTGTCTGATGAGTTTGCCAGCATGCAACTGATTTGAGTGATTCTTTCAGATGTGCTTACCTCCATCTTTTCCTCCCGCCCTTCCCCGCTCTCTCTTACTTTGTCTCCCCATTAAGTGTTGACTCCGTCCTCTGTGTGGCTTCTTATGCTTCTCAAAACATTTGGTTCTATAAGATTGCTGATGCAGTGACTACTCACAGGGTGAGCTGGCACACACTCACACAGGACTTTTTTGTGTAAAATTGTCAGATGGCAAGTTCGATAGCTCAGTTGCTCCACTGATTCTGGTGATTCCATTGGAAGAACTTGATGTTGCCACCAAATGTTGCCAATTTAATTTCTGGTGTGACCATGCTAGACTAAAATGATACAGGACCGGACTACGTCTATTCTGACCAAAGTGCCACGATTGGTCACAACTCACCAGTTGTCCACCAGTGACTCCATTTCATTTGAAGAGAGTTAATATACCTAAAACTACACTAACATAAGTGAGATAAAGACTGGTTGTCAAACGGGTAAAGCACCACAGCTAGTCCCTTTACTGAGATCTGAAATCTGTTTTCTTTGCTTTTCTCTCTCCTCTGAACAGAAAATTGCTTCAGTGCAGCTCACCGGGGGGGGGGAAGCTTTAGCTTCAAATGATTTGTGTGAATTGCTCACACATCGTATGTTGGCCTTTCAACCTCATGCTATGAAGCATCTGAAATGGGGTTGACCTTAACCCTGCTTTTTTAGATTTGTACAACATGCAAAGGAAACGGAATATAATATGATTCACGTGACTTGATAGGGTTCAACAGATCACACAAACTTGAGGACCAAATTCAAAATCCACATCTTCCAGTGCATCTTTTTGGACAATTTCCACCCCTCTCGATCTCTATTTCCCCCTGCAGTCTTCAATCTATATTTTCCTCTTTACCTCTGACCTTTTCATTTTTGAGTTCCTCCATGCCAATCTGCTCTTCCATCTTGTCGTCCGCACTCTCTCTTAATCCTGCCATACTACTGACCTTTCAGTTTCATTCTTCCTCCATTTCTCTACCTCTCCTCTCCTCCTGGTCTGGGCTGTAATTCAGCTTGTTTCAGGGCCAGTTAGGCAGCCAGTGGAGTTAATCTGTCTTTTCAGGTCATAAATCACTGCTTGGCATCTCTCTCTCTCTCCATCTCTCTCTCTCTCTCTCTCTCTCTATGTCTTCCTTTCTCTCTCTCTCTCTCTCTGTCTCCCTGTTTCTTTCCTCTCTCTCCCATCCTTGCTCTTACCTGCTGCATGGACGTAGAGCATACTTTGAGGTGATTGCATCTGACATTCAATGCTGGTGTTCTTTGCATGCGTGTTTGTGTGCGCATGTGTGAGTGTGTGTGGTTATCACTGCGTTAACACCCAACAGATAGGGAGTGAAACTGCATACTCTGGAAGTGCCACAGCCAATAAGAAAAGACTGTTGAAATGTCAAGACCAATCAGAAGTGATGCTTCTCTCTGTGGTGCAGTTTGGATCTCTCGCTCTCACTCTTTCTCTCTCTGTGTCTCGGCCTTTTTTCGCAAATACACAACGATGGCACACACTCACACCAGTAACAGATGGAAAGTATTGGCTCAAATTCATTCATACGATGAGCAAATTCTTTGACTTTCAGAGGATAAATTAAACTAACTTTGTGTGTGTGTGTGTGTGGGTGTGCGTGCGTGCGTGCGTGCGCGCATTCCTGTATGTGCAATCTGACATATCTACGACCAGGCAGGTGCATGGGAAACTGTTGGCCCCTACAACAGACAAAACCACATCAGGAACTAGAATGGCGGAATTGATGGGGGGAGAAATACAGAAGAAAGAAGGGGAAGGAGAGAAAACAGCTTAGCGTAGCAGGAGGGAGGAGAGCGAAAGAGGGAGTACGCGGGAGGAGGGTAAACTTGAATAGCAGGGGGGCTGGAGTGGGAAGAGTGGGTGAATGAATGTGTTGTGGATCTATTGTGCCCAGCTCCTGAATGGACTGTTAGTAAGCTAAGTAGTAGCTGGTGATTTACAGCTCCGAGGCCATATCAGCTGAAGTGGGCAAACAATACCCTTTCATAAGCAACATTCAGCAACTAGAAGAACCACGTAGAACTGTGCTATTCTGGATCTAAAGTGGGGTGAAGTGCTTTGGAAGTGTCTGTGGTTACGTGCAAGACGACACTTCAGCAGAGATGAAGAAGGGAGATAGAGGAAAAGCTAATGAGTGGTAGAGACAGCAGGAAAGAGAAAGTGAAAACCGAACAAATGGGGAGATGCTACATGTCTCGTTTTAGCTTTAAAGCAATACTTTTTAACCAACGTGTTAATTAAGTCTCCTATTGTCCCCGTTAGAAATGGTCTCTTTTCACTGAAAGATAAAAAGGCCGTGTGGCATTATCAACTGTGTTCAAATTGATTTTTTTTGTTTTTTGTTTTTTTGCGTGTGTCAGTGTGTATGTCTCGGTGTGTGTTTGGGGGTTGGGGTAGTGTTGTAAATAATCTCCAGGCTTCCCAGAGATTAGCTGCCCTTCTACCTCTGAGTTTTGAGCCATGTTCAGCACCTCAAAGCACTCCCCATCCTCTCCAAATGCACAGGCACGCAATAACTTGACTAGCACTTTGATAACAAGTAACCACCTAGAAATGTTGAAGTTTATATTTGCTCAACTGTGTATCCAACCAGTTGGATTTTTTTTCTGTCAACCTCTCACTTTATCTGCCAACCTATCCCCCACACCCGGTTAGAAATGTTGAGACGCCAGTCATTATGAGCAGAGCCGCCCAGTATGGGGACCCTAAACGCAGACCTATCCATGGTATTAGAAACAACAAGCTCTGTGACGAATGGGAGAAAATAGAGGAGTCGCGCTTGTCCGTGTGTGTGTGTGTGAGCGTGAGTGACCGCAGCTACACGTCTGCCATTCTGATTTGTTGAGAAAGAGGGAGATTCAGTTGACCATTCTGACTGTATTGCGCTGCAGAATTGTGATAAGGGCCACACACACACACACACACACACACACACACACACACACACAATCATTCACCTAATTGCATTCCATACTGCAGTGCACATTCTGCTCTGCATATAGATTGCAAGGAAGATAAGTCCGCAAGGAGGTTTCTGCGGAAGTACCACAGGAGAGGGACACTCACAAAAAAGACACATACACACACACTTGCACATCCTCTCTGAAAAGCAACACAGACATAAGTGCTGCAAGAGCAACAGTTGGGCCTAGCGTGCCTCCCCAAACCCACGAGACCTCCTTTCAGAGACCCCAGAGACCTCAGCCTCCCTCCTAATGCTCCCCCATCCCTTTCTAATTCATCCTCTCCGCTGTTCCGTTCCTCCCCCTCCTCTGCCCTTCCCGCCCCAGAGAGTTTTCAGTTCTGACAGAACAGTTAATCATACACTCTCTGCAGGTCTCCTCCTATGTGTGTGTGTGTGTGTCCAGATGTACACCTTTCAGCAAGACAGAGGATCTATCTTTCTCACCTCTATTTTTCACTCATTTCTTTTCACTTTTATCAACTTCTTTTCCTGCCCTGCCTCTCTCGTACCGTACCCATGTGAGTATTAAGAACACAAACAAGCACATAAAGGAAAAGTCCGTTTTTGATGTTAAAACCCCAAGCCACAATTGGTGTAGTTTGTGAATTATGTAATTTAACATTTTTGGTACCTGCCTAGTCTATTTCTACTATAGTTAAGTTTTTAGTTCAATAGCAAGTGAACACCAATACAATTGTTGGACTATGGGTAAAAAGGTCTGTGATGGAAGTGACACCCCTTAAAGAGGTACTCCAGCAATTTAAAGGTTAAATTCAAGTCTGTCTTGAAACAATAGTCAGGTGCCCAGAATAAGAACTGAGCAGGTTTTGTTTGCCTCCTGTTCATACATGCCCATTAAGTACTTCCTTCCTAACATACAAACACATTCTGAATTTTATCTGAAGTTAATATGAGGCTTCAGCCATATGAGTTGATCAAATGGATATCTTAAAAAGTTTGTCTTAAATTATAAAATCCCCCCATTAGCTGCTCAGACTGCTGAAGCCTCTTATTAACTTTAGATAAAGTTAATAACATCCTCCATCATTTACACTGGAAGACTCTTGTAATGTCCAGTATGAGCAGGAGGAAGGATTACAGCAAGTAAAACCTGCTTCAATATGTATATGGGCACCTGATTAATGTTTTAAAACACACTTGAAAAATTGTTATTATTGCACTTGCAAAAAGTTTGGGGAATTACAACGATTGTATTTAAAAAGAAGAAGAATGGTCAGAGTCGATCACAAGAGTCTCCTGACCTTTAATATGGGTTAAGATTCAAGATCCAAGAAAGCCAGATCCTAAAGTTCCATTAATGCAACTTGTTTACATCATTAGTTCAACTCTCCCTGGCCAAACTCCCACATCTTTCAAGTTCCTGCCCATAGTTTGCAACACAGGCTTTTTGATAAGAGTTTGTAGTCTCTAAGCCAAAAGCTGAGATAAGCCACAGAGGACATTACACAGCTGTTTCTCTCAGGTAATTATGTGTCTGCAATGGTGGATTTCTCCTTCTATGACTATAGTCCAGAAAGAAGCCCTGTTTAAAATTGAAATCTGTAAGTTTCCACACATTGTTGCCTGAGCATGTGGTGAGAGTTCCCAAGCAAAGATGACTAAGTTGTTATGGGAGGTTATGTGGAAGCCTGCAGTTTATTTGAATCTGCCATTGCAAGACTTGGAAAATAACTCAGCTAGTGAAGTGTGAGCCTACTGGGCTAATGCTTGATTTTGATGCGTGAAACTAAAAATGTGGTTTGAAATGTGTCGCTTCCAGTATGCTGGCTCAGTTTTAAGTATGCTATTGGTACTGTCAGCCAGGACAGGAGGAACCTGACAAGTCACTACTATCTGATCAACTCACTCACAGACTACAGAGTTTCCATCCATGGTGTGCTGACGTGGTTTATACTTGAGCGTATAAATTCAATCTTAACAGATTATTATTTTAAAAGCATTATGGAAAGTTTTGTTTTAGAGACACAGATATCTGTAAAGAATCTAAGATTAATTATATTTTAACTTGAAGTTATGATCCCCAAAACCGCGTACACAAAACTTGTTATTTTTTTGTGGAACTACAGGAAACAGTGGCCTATTTCAGCACAGCTGCAACAATCAATTCAAGAAAGTGGAACAAAGGTGAAAACACATTTATCCAAGTGGACATAGAAGAAACCAAGCAATCAAAGTGTTGCTAAAAAAATGTGTTTCTGCTTTGAGCAGTAATGCTAATATTGATGATGATGATGCCTGAAACATTCTTCTTATATTGAAAATTCAGAAACCAATTCCAGCCTGAGGTAAGTTCAAGTAAATGTAAGGGAAATGTTTCCATCCATAGCAATGAATGGTTGTAATAGTTTTATAGATTTACAAATCTATGCCCCCCGACAGAACGTTGGCATCAGACTATTTTACAAAGCCCTTGATTTCTTTCAATGTCAACATTATTAAACTCTACTATATCTGTGCATGACAACTACCATATGGTGACGTAAGATAATGTTTAGGCAACTGCAATACTTGTTTAAGCTAGTTATTGTTAAAAAACAGTAATTGTAAGTCTTATCTCAAAAATGAGAGTCTGACAAACTGCATGCTCAGCCACCACCCTGACATCCACACCCTTAGTTTTCCGCCTCTATAAAAAGGCCGGTCATTTTTCTGCCTCGACATTGAAGGTTGGTGCTGAAGGTTAAATCGTGAGGTGCAGAATCCTCTAATATAAAAGTAATTTCTAGGATACTGGGGTTTATAGTGTCAAGTGCCTTTATTATGTTGCTTTGAGTGGTTGCATATACTGTATCGCTCCTGCTACAAGATACAAATTGCCTAGAGTATCATGAGATCACAGCCTCTAGACATCAAGGACACTTACAACATTTTGGAAGCCATAAACATCTCTGCAGTCCCAACCCACTCCTGCTACCTCATCTTTGTTTGCAGATTGAGATTCAGGAACAGTTTTCTCCCTGGAGCCATGGCCTGTCAGAACACTGCCCACCACCGCTAAGTCTCGCACAGTCAAAGCACTGCACACCCCGCGAATACAGCGCTGGACTCAAGTCCTACCTGTTACTGCTTCATATACAGCATTAATTTCTTCAGTGGGCGGCTATGCACGTGATTTGCATTTTACAATAATAGTGATAAACAAATATAACATTATCAATAATAAGCTGTGGTGTTTGTCTGTCTTGCATGACTTTTCATCAGTTAGGCACATATTTATATGATATTGTTTATATGCATACCCTTTATACTTGCTTATTTCCAATTAAGCAAAAAATATAAAAATTATATAATTTTTTACACTTATTTCTTATAAAATCAAATATTGGGGCCAGCAATTCTGTTGTTATTTGCATGGACAATAAGGACATTTTTGTATCTTAACTCTCCCGCCAAAAAGGCTTGATTATTAGGACAAATGTAATTAATAAAGGATCCAAAAACAATCTAAGACACAGTCCATCTCTGGTTAGAGCTACACGGGTAATACAGGATATATCAACACAGTCACACAGATCAGCAATTGCTGTTGTAACCGTTTAAGAGTATTTTCTCCTTAAAGTTGTGAGTGAGTATTTGATCATAATATGATTAAACTAATTTAAATTGGGGCATATAACGTGTGGAGGAGGGTGTGGATTAACACTTTCCACTGGATTAAATCACAACACTAGCTTGGAAAACACCCTCTGTTCATATCCTCATTTTTTACACTGAAAGCTGCAGATACATTAATATGTGTAAGTCAAACCATCCTTGTTTGCCCTCACGCTGATATGATGTGCTGATGGACACACATTCTGTCTCTCTCACGCACACACACACTCACACACCCACCCATCAAGCGTGCATGGAAGTGGGGGTGTGGGTGAATATTACAAGTCAGCAGTTTTGAGGAGTGAAAATTGCTCTTGCTCTCCAGGATATTTTTAATTTCCTATTAAACATCATTACACTCGCATGGTTATGCATGGAAACCACACCCATGCACATGCACACATACACACCTGCAGACACATACACACACACACATATGCACCCACTCGCTCTCTCTCTCTGTCAAAGACAAACTCACTAAGTTCACACTGCGTGACTGCCCATGCGATGCTCATCCTTGTCCTCCCTTTCATTAAATAGGGGGACGAGCGAGCTATTCTGGGAGAGAACGGTAACTCCTTGTTGGTTGCTCAGCTGAAGAGACGTCTCCAATAGCAACTGAGACCTATGGCCTCCACCCTGTGGTGTCCAGCTCTCATGCTTCTGGTTGTGTGTGTGTGTTTTCATGGGTTCATCCCTCTCTGTGTGTGTGCAGCATCTGAGTGTGTACCTGTGTTTTGCATGGGTTTGCGTGTGCACAGACGAGAAACAGGATGCGATCTATCACACAGATCTATAACAGTGGTACAGAGCGAGGGATGAACACGTTAGTGTCAGTTGCAGACGAGGGAGATAAGCAGAGGAGAGGAGTGATGTGACTGTTATCGATCCTGCCTGGTAATTACAGCGCGATTTATTACCGGGGGGTGTGGGGTGGGGCGGGAGAGACAGAGAGAGAAGGTATCATATTTAGTTTGGGGTTGTAAGTCAGGTTTTTGGCGAGAGTGAACAAGGTCAGAGAGAGACAGAGATAGATCACTTTACTTCTCCCTCCCTTGAGTGCTGTGCGATCTGATCACTGTTGTGCTTTCTGACATCCTCCCCCCATCCTTCCTCTCCCCACTCATTCCTATTTTCATTTTTTTTTTTAAATCCTCATGTGAGCACCCATGTTCGACACAAGCAGACTCCTGTTTGTTTTCTTAAACACTCTTGCATACATTTAGCCTTTAGCATGGTGCCTTTTTTGCCTGTCAGAGGCATCACTTGTAATCTGTGCTGAGATGAAGTGTTGATAGGATATGAAATGAAGGTGCACTCTGTCACTCTAACAACAAGCCTGCCGGTGTTTGTGGCTTGTAAAAGTGTGGGAGTGTTGGGTTGTTTACCGAGATGTGTGGGCGTTAAGCATGATCTTGTGGGTATGTGTGCACATTTATGTGTGTTTCTGTTTGTGTGGAGACAATAATGTTCCTGAATAAGTCAAAAACTACGTTCTCATTGGTCAACCACATCCTGTCTTTCATTGAGTCACACAGACAAACACACGTACCAAAACACAATAGTATTGTACTGTGTTGTAAATATTTCACTGGATGCAGTTGTGGGCTAAATAGTGTTATATGTTATATATTAATTGCATTAATACAACTAACAGTCCTTACACACTAATATTTGTACTTTGAGTTTTTACTTTGATTTCATCAAAAAAAAAAACATAATGTATGAAAGTGAAGATTTCAGTACCAAAAGTAGACAGAAATACTTTCTGTTGGAGTTCTACATGTGAACACACAGAAACACACAGGTGAAGACAAAAACAGAAAAATACAAATAGAAGACACAAAGCATTAATAACTTTTCAGGCTCACTGACTGCAAAATGTGTAACCATTGAATGCACAAATATTTGTTTCTTGCAGTTAATAATATAATATAATATGTATAAATTGTGCTACATAACATAGTAAAAACAAACCAGGCCCCACTTCCACTCTAAATGCTTTTTGTCTTTGTATCAAAGCAAAGCATATAAGCCTTCTATAGGAGTGTCACATTATACGGAGGGATGGATTAGATTAAAATTAGCTGTTTAACTGGCACTGTTAAATATAGAATACATTTGATATTATTCATAGCAGAGTATAGTTTGCTGATGTATGTTGCTATGGTAATCCTGCTACTGGCAGCATTCCAGTAATAGACTGATTTGGGTCTGGTTATTCTATACACTAGACCCAAAGATGGCAGAAAGAAGAGAATCTCGAGAATCTCATGTGCACGTACGTGTACATGTGTGTGCTGTGGTGCACGTGTATATTTGCCTTGTGAATCTGTAAGCGCTGTATTGATTAGCCAAAAGATATTCCCTCTAATGGGATTGGGGATGAGGAGTTGGGGGGGGGTCTGCGAGCTTTCACTTAGCCTCTGAGCTCTTAAGAGAACATCTATCTATCAACATTTCCAGGCATGGGGAGGGGTCAGGAGCGGTAGGTGGTTCGATCCCTCACACAGACACACACAAACACACACACAGAAGAAGGAGCAGGAATCATTAAAATAGCAACAGCATCAAGCAGCCAACACACCTAAGCAAAGCTCCAGCTTGTTGTTGTTTACACTGTGGGAGGCAAAGGGCTGATACATCTCAGAGAGCTGCTAGTTTGAGCAATAGAGCCTGCACTTTGTGGAAACAGCCAGGAGAGAGGAGCATCATTATTAGTGCCAGGGCTCAGGGTCTAGTATGTATTCAGTGCAAGCGTGCAACAATCTGTCCAATGTTTTTGTTTTGTTTTTAATTAGGGGGTGTATAGCGTGAACGTTGCACTGTCTGGATGCCTCCTGCCCTGACTCCTGGGATGATGTGATGCATCGTGATGATAATGTCTCTCCCTGTTTTTACACTTGAGCTCCATTTGCTCTCTCCGGGCCTCGCACAGGACCGGAGACCCATGGAGCCACCATTTAGCTGTCAGCGGGGGGAGAGCGACGAGGGGGAATCAGTCGCTCCTCCTCTCTTATCTCTCACTTAACAAAAAGCCTCTGATGAAGACAACAAGCATTCTCCCTCTGCCGCTCTCTGTCTCTCTCTCTCTCTTGCTCGCTCTCATTTGTCTCTTGCTCTCCTCTGTTTAACTGTCAGAGTGCTAGTTGAACATGGCAGCTCAGACACTTTTCACATCTCTAGTCCTTTGTTGTGTGTGCTCTCACATGTGTGTGTGTGTGTGTGTGTGTGTGCGACTGCATCCTTGCATGTATTGTTGTGTATAACACAGCTCGTGCACTTGTTTGCCAATGTTTGCGCTTTGTATACTTGCACCCTGGCCTGTGTGTCAGTGCATGAGTTTGTGTGTGTGTTAGAGGGACCATATGCCCACGTGTGTATGAGCAAGCATTCTCAGCAGTTATTGTTCTGTTGCAGCGGTGAACGTCTCCGTAATCAGAGTTAACACACACACACACACACACACACACACACACGCGTGGAAACACATGCACATGCTGGCCCACACTACAGCCTCTGCGCAGCTGTCTGGTTTTCATTTCTGGCTTATTATCTCCAACTAGCACCATAGCAGAAGTGGTTCTTAGCTTGTAATGTGGAGGAAATGGGTGAACAGCCTCTCTAATTACACTTCACCCACTGACACCAATTTACATACAAACACAATCGCACTCCAATCCAAACCTTCATTATCTCTGGATTCCATTCTGTAGGGCATGATTTTCTGGCTGTTATATTTCATTCAAGCTCCGTTTCTCAGCACCACTGCTTAGTCATTACGTTAACTGAGAGTCGCAAATAGGGACGTTTCCAGTGGGAATGTGAGCCAAGAATGTCTAAATGTTTCAAACATAGTTACGGGTAAGTAAAAGGAACACAATACTATGAAAATGGCTTATTTTTCAGTGCATCTGCGTTTGTATGTAGCCACACAATCGGCACCCAACATCACCGTCTGTGTGTCTGTCCCTCCGTGGGCTCATGCGTTTTCTTCACACTTCTGACTTGTGTTCCCTCTCAAACACACGCGCGCGCACACACACACACACACACACCACATGCACACACACTAAATAAGCTCCATTGTAAGGCCATTACAATGTGAATGGGGGGCCCACCAGCTGCATTGAGACTCGTGTGAGTGAGTGTGTGTCAGTGCAAATAGGTTAGAGAGATTGATGAACTGGTAGGCAGGGAGAAGGGAACACCTAATCAAGTTAAAAACACCGTAGGATTGACACGCATCGACAACAGTGCCTGGTTGATTGACATTCCACAGAAGTGGGTCTAATGGGGCTGCATCACATGTGTCGGAATATCGACTATCAGAAATGTCTTGCATTCATTCCCATGATTGATGCTGATTCTTGAACCAGCTATAGTCTCCCTCTTTTTTTTTTGTTTTTATCCTTGAGCACTACAACCTGCGCAGGGGGCCGGCGATAATCAGCAAGGCGCGCCGTTAACTTGCACCGGTGCGTATCCGCGTGTGACATCCGACTCATCCGACTAACACCAACTAACGGGCCGTGAGCTTTCACCGGGGCCCGAGTGATGCCAGGGAGAGAAACAAAGGCTGCTGGTGTCAATCAAACCGAGCCCCCTCCCCTTCTCTCCCTCCCTCCTGCCTCCCTCTCTCTCTCCCTCCCTCTCTCCCTCGATCGCCTCCACTCGTGTAGGCGCCCTTATATCCAGAGCGTTTACGCGCGGCAGCCAGTCGTTAACGGGCAGCCAGTTATCGGTGCTCCTCGGTCCTCTCGCCGCAAAGAGCCGAGATTAAGGGACAAGTGGGCATAGCGAGGAGGGGTGGGGGTGGGGGGGGGAGAGAGAGAGAGAGAGAGGAGGACACAGCGGGGGAGACGAGAGTGAGAGAAAGAGAAGAAGGATGAAAGGGGGGAGGAGAGGGGATCATTCCGGCTGCCCGCATCTGCTGCTCTAGTGGAGGGTGAGAGAGAGAGAGAGAGAGATGGGAGAGAGGGGAGAGATGGCACAACGCCTCAGCGTCCAGAACACACGGGAGACCGGAGCCCCGGAGCCCCGGACCCACCCGGAGCAGCATCGCGCATCTTATCCGCGCGGCAGCGTCTCAGATTCGGTAAGAGGTAAGTGGGCGAGTCGGCGCTCGTTCGTAACATAAACTACGGGAAGCGGGATGGAAGAGCCCCCCTCTGATCTCGCAGCCTGTTTAATAGTCACTTAGAGGTGTTTGTGCCGCGGGCTGCTTTCTTTTTCAACTCGAGCTCCATCAGCACGAACACGATGGATTTCTCACCACTTTCGTTCTTCCCTCCGTTTGAGTTTGTCCAGCGTTCATCAGCTGGATGGTTTTCAAACAAAACCAAACCAAAACACTGCAGGTATTATGGCCACTGGCTTAAAGACAATACAACACGACACACTCGGTGTTGAAGTTGAGCGCATCTTCGGTTTACAATGTGAATTAGAATTGTAAAAGTGGTCAAAACGTTTTTCTTCACGTAGCATTTCACCAAATGTAGGAAAGGGGGATTGTGGGCCGAGTATATTTAGCTTTGTCACATTGCATGATTTAGAGCACCTTTGGGAGTTTAAGTTATTAAAGTGTCAGAGGAAAACGTCCGTGTGAAGTCTCTCCTGCGTTAATCAAATTCCAGCGCCCTCCTGTGGCTGCTCATAGTGCGGCATAGGCATGCCTCTAGTGAAAAGGTTAAACCAACACTCACCTGGGTCAGACAGATTTAACGTCCTCCCTCATTTTGAAATCTCAAAACACCCGTTTGAGTTAGCCATCTCCGAGCACGCTCCTTGTCTTGGTACATTTCTGGTGAAACTCCAAACACCACAGAAGGTGTTCAACACTCTTACTGTGCTCATTCAAGTACCAATTAAGATGACACACATTTTATTCAACAACAACAAAAAAAGAGAGACTACTTTCTCCTCTGTGCTGGCTATAAAGAAAACTGTGAAGAGTTCTCCTTCTCTTTCATTTTCTAGTATCACATTTAAGGAATATGACTGGAGTCCCTCCTCTATGACCTTCTCTGTGCGTGTGCTCTCTAACGGCAAGGAACAAGGAGAGAAGGATGGGGAACGTGAGGAAAGACTATTGATATTCAAACAGACAGAAAGGGGGTGGGGGTGTAGAAAGATGGAGAGAGTGGGAGAGACGAGGCGCAGATAGAAAAAGAGAGAGAAAGAGATGCTGTGGGATCTTTTCTTCTCCCTGGCTCCCGGCACATACATTAAGATGCTAATCCTGGTCTTTTTTTTTTTGTCTCTTTCTATAATTCATTGCATTTTGTTCCTCTCTCTGCTCCTTTTCTCCGTCTCTCTTATTCTTGCACTTTTCTCTTGCTCTCCATTTCCTCTGTACTGTCACGGGCTCCCCCCAGATTAGTGCTCCTGGCAAAAGGATTCCAACTCTAATTTTGTGGCATTTCAGATGATTAGGTTCAGAAATAGGACAGAAGTGCACAGAGTTTGGCACAATTAGAGGAATTCTCAGTAGAGCTCTACGGGACTGATTAGTTGAGCTCCCATCCACCTCCCCACATTGCCATATTAACACACAACCAGCTGTTGTTTATTTGTGAGGATTGACTTTTGTGTTGTGTTTGTGCTTTTAACTGTGGTGTCACTTTGTGTATGTGTGTGCCAGAGGTTGGATAAGCCCTAAGGATGCGAGTTGTTTTCAATCAGCTCTGTAGTTACCAGCTGTGCCCTCACATTCCCCAGGGTGGCACAACCTAGGCACACACACACACACACACACACACGCCCGCCCGCAGAAAAGTAATGCGCTGAATTCAACCTTGCCCAACAAATTCACGCTTTCTTCTTTTCTCCTTGTCCTCTTTCTCTGCAGGCATTAATCACCACTTGCTACGTCCCTGCATGTGATTCCTCCGTGAGGACTGGAAGGAGAGTACGTCGACTGCGTTTCCTCAGTGAAGACCTTTGTTCCCCGACATCCAGCACAGCTCCCTTCTCCACCTGCCATGGTGACATGACACACCCCTGAGTGGCTTTTGCTCCTTTCTACCACATATAGACAATCTCTTGGGCTCCTCAGGCCCCCAAACTCGTGCACTCTCTTCTAAAAAAGACACCTTCTCCTCTTAAGCACAACACCTCCCCACTTCACGATGACGGTGGCCGTGCGATTCCGTCGTCACTTACGCAGGCTCCTGCTCCTGCTGGCCTCCTGCTGTCTCCTCTCCCTCCTCCTCTCTGCTTACTTTCTGTTTACGAACTCCTCCCCTTCCATGCAGCTTGGACAATCTTCCGAACCTGCCTGCTCCCAGCCGCTCTCCATGTCCCCATACCATCAACTTCCATACCCGTACCCTCCTAACCCCCCTCACACAAATGTCCACACTGACCCGATGGTGCTGGTGCTTGTGGAATCCCAGTACTCCCAGCTGGGTCAGGACATTGTGGCTATATTGGAGTCAGCGCACTTCCAGTTTCGCATGGAGATCGCCTCAGGGAAGGGTGACCTCCCGCCACTGACAGAGAAAGGACGTGGCCGATATTCACTCATCATTTATGAGAATTTATTAAAGTATGCACATGCAGACACATGGAACAGGCAGCTGTTGCATCAATACTGTACAGAGTACAGAGTGGGAATCATAGGTTTCTACCGCTCCACTGAGAACTCCCCACCTCTCCTCAGACTCCGAGGCCTCCCGCTGGTGCTTAGGACCAATCAGGCTCTTTGGGACTGCTGTGTAGTGTCTAGCTCACCTCTCCTCCACCTGACCAAGCCCGGCACAGATGGAGGGGCCTTACCTGGGGAGGACTGGACCTCCTTCTTGTCCAATCACTCCACCTTCCAGGCTGTGCTGCATGCACGGGCCAAGGAGGGAGCAGGGGCAGGCAGTGGCGATAATCCAGGGCCTGGCTTTAGTTTAGGCCTCCAAGCAACTGTGGTACAGGACATGGGACTCTATGATGGGGTGAGGCGGGTACTATTTGGCCAGGGACTGGGCTACTGGCTCCACAGACTCATCCTAGTGGATGCCATCTCCTACCTCACAGACAGGAAACTTACTTTGGGCCTGGACCGTCACATACTGGTGGATATAGATGACATTTTCGTGGGGAAGGAAGGGACACGGATGAACGCCAATGATGTGAAGGTACTGAGGGTGATGGGTGTGTGATAATGTGCATTAGAGAGAGACAGAGTGGAATTGAGAGGATGAATTCATGTCAGGTCAGTGGTGTTGGATTAGATTTTTCATTCCGCTATCAACTTCTAAAAGCTGTAATTCATTCAGTCATGCAGTGCATCGCTGCAAATAAGCAATGTTTACTTATTCCAGTGCAAGTCTGCAGACACCTCAGCAAAAGATTTTACCTGGAGTGTATTCCAGAGGATTTTAGCTCTGGCACGGATGAGCCGAGGGGCTATTTGGGAAAGCTCATGCGTGTGTGTGTGTGTGTGTGTGTGTGTGTAATGTCTGTGAGTGTTGGGGCCAAGTGCATATGTGTTGGGGTACAGCGGGAGAGGGCATTTATCTCAAATGGAGGTTTAGCCAGAAGTAAAGAGGCCATTTAAGGGAACAAAGACGCGGAGTGAAAGAGAGAAAGAGGAGAGATGAGAGAGAGAAAGAGAGGTAGTGAATGAGCCAGTGAAAAGATGAATGGCACTTATTCCTCTTTTCCCACGTTCCTCCTCTAAGGGAAACTAAAGGAGAGTCAGCCATGCAGCCCGCCTCTCAAGACAGCTATTGTTTCAGCACACACGCTTGCATGAGCAAACACACACACACACACACACACACACATATATTTATACTTAGATGTGCGCCTCCACAGATACACATTAACGTGCATATAAGCCCTATTTTCTGCAGGAATTTAATATTTTCAAAAAGAGGGGGAAAAACACACCTCAGGTTTGCTGGAGTGTATAAATAAAAGGCATCTGTGCGAGGAATTTTGTTTGAAATTGGCGGTCACATTCTCCCACTGCGTCCTCACTCAGGGCCATTCAGGAGAAACAAATTGTGTTTGGTGGGTCTTCGTGTGTGCACGCGTGTGTGGGACTCTAAAACAGGTGAGATTTATGCTGCTCTGTGGTGATGTGCATGAGCTAAACCCAGAGGCGTCTGCCCGTCTCACTGCAGCCACAGGATATATGTGATAGGGAAGTGTGTGTATGTGTGTGTGTGTGTTTGTGCGTGGGTGTTTTCTGAATCACTACTTTAGATTAGAATGTCACTTTCCGTCAATGGCTGACACCCGTCCCGTCAGGCAGTGGGGAGAAAAAAAACGAGCCACCTGTCTGTGGCTGAAACTTGGGGAGGAGATGAGAGGAATGGGGAGGCTGCGAAAACAGGAGGGCAGTGGGTGGTGAAGTGGAGAGGAATTCCACCCTTGAATATAAAAAAGATGCTTGTTTCCAAAAAGGATAAAAGCGTGCATATTCACACAGACACATAACGTGCACACATACACACATGCACGTACACATTCGCAAAATGAGCACACAAGCTTCTCTCTAGTTGGAGTTTTCATTTGCCTTTTTTTTTCAGCTGCCTGACTCTTCAGCTTTGTGGCATAAATATACATGAGGATGATCCAGTGCCATAACAGAAGGACCAGGAGATGGGAATGGAGGAAGAGGTGGAGAGAGGGAGATGGAGTGATGAGAGAGAGAGATAGAGAGAGAGAGAGAGAGGGGCGGGAAAAAGAGAGTGAGGCCATTTGACACACTCCTTCCACATGTCTTCTCGCTCCTTCGGGATAGTTGGCAATCACAGAGAGGGAAGAAGGAAAAGAGTTGGAGGGAGGAAGAAAGGGAGGGGAAGGTGGAGTATGGCGCCTAGGGGGAAGAGCTAGCAGCTAACTTTGCGATTTTAGAGAAACAAAATGCTGAAGGGAAATGGGGATGCAGAGGAGGGGAGGTGGAGGAGCAGGAATATGTTGATTTGTTGCAGCCCTCCCCTCGGAGATGGAGAGCCTCAGGTACACTTGTCAGATTACAGTTTGAACAAGGCTCATTCTAAGTGACAAATGTGCATGTGTGTGCACATGTAAACCACGTATGTTCATTATCATGTGCATAAACCAATTTATTTTACTGTCACCTTTTCTAATATATACTAATAATATGTAATAATGTCCATATATCTGTCGTGATGCAGGGATTTTTTGATTAGTAAATCTTGTTCGTTTTCAGATGGTCTGATAAGTGGAAGCCTTTCCCTTCAAGTGTCAAGTGTCATTGAAAAGCTGTTGAAAGGATGACTCATATTAGATGACCATCTGTCAATTATACATCAAGCTTTGGGTGAAGGCGACAGCTGAAAACATGTCTCTTCGTTTGATTAAAAAAGATGAATGCTTGTGGAATCCGAGGAATTATTTCATAATGAATGCAAGATGTTTGCACAAAGTCAATCTGAGGTTGTGTAAAATCGCCTGGGTCTGATGAGAGCTTTATGGAGCAAAGCGAGCAAAAGGTCTTTGGTTAAATTTGTGTCAGAACAGACCTGACCGATGGCCGTGATGATATTACAGACCAGGTATATTCCAAAAATCTACATCTGAGCAACTTTGGTGATTTTATCCTTACTTTATCAAGACATCCAGGAATAATTTATTCCAGATGTAGCACTGCAAAATGATTTTGTAACAAGCAAATATCAGTTGCAAGACACCACAGCACAGACGGACAAATGATGTGAAAATGTAAATCCCCCAGTGCTGCATAAACAACCTATGGGTAACACGTCATCAAAGTATGTGACAAGATCTGTTATTGACCAATTAGTAGGACGAGGCGTTGGCAGTGCCAATGTTAGAAATCCCATTTTACCTCTGTAAAGCCAACATTCAATCTCCTGTTCTCCCCGAGAGAAGAAGAGAGAGAGGAGTGAGACACAGAGAGGAAGGCCAATTAAAATGCCTCCCTCCTTCTCTCTGCACTCTTCATTAGTCTCACCCCACGAGTTCATCTGGTGACAAACAATACCTACACCCCCTCCTGTCTGCGCACACACTCACACACACAGCTGTATTTCCTCTATTAAAATGATTCACAGGGAGGCACCCCGCGGATGACATTTCTCAAAATGAGGGATGATGCCAGTCAAAAACTCCCATCAATGATACGCGCGTGCCGGCGCTCGTGTTTTTTAAATCATGCGTGGAGGTTCTCTCCTCTCCTCTTCTTTGCCACGGAGTGGTTGTTAGGGAGGTGTCCAATGCTCATCTTCAGATCCCTCTTTATCACCTCCTCCCCCTCCTCCACTCACCTTCTTCTCCAGCCCCTTCTCGCACGAGTCATTGATCACTATCTCGGGCCTATTTGTATTCCTCCATAACCCTCTCTCTCAACCCGTTCGCACTCTTTTCCTCCCCAAAGTGCTTTCTGAAGGGGTGGAGGACACACGCCAGCACATGTGAACACACATACGGTACATGAACTCAGTCAGGACAGACACTCTCTTTGCACATATGGCTGCATTTACTTGAACTGACTAGACATTTAGCTTTTGTATGTATCTAAAGGAAGGTGGTGGTTCAGTGATATGCACAGTTAGCTGTATGTTTGCTATATGCAAATTCTCCCCATGTTTGTATGGGTGCTAGTTAGATTGTCCAGTGACAGACGGTAATCATGTTGGAGGAAATTTCCTGCATTTTGCACATTTTACGTTGTAGCAGTCAGTCTTTTGTACTCCTGAAAAGGAATAATTGGCTAAATAAGACTAAAACATGTGTTTCCAAAGACGCAGTGAGGGAGTTTTTGCAATTTCATTACTTTGTTTAATTTGGCATGGAAAAAAATTACTATTTTAATGTGGCCTAATAAGCCATAAAGTGCTACAGTATTCTGGCCTTTATGACTGAAGAGGAAGTCTGTTTAAACATATCCAGCTAGAAGGTAGTTATTCTACATATTACTGCACTGCACTGGGGAATGCATGACTGAGGTGAACAGATAGTGAGGTAGGGATGCTGGAAATAAAGAGTATAAACGTCTAGTGTTTTTCATGTCCTCATGATCACGTTGGTCTGGCAATGACCCAAAAACTAAAAAAAGGAATTAACAAAATTGGCAGTTCTCTGACTTTTTTTAAGATGTTTGGCTTAGCAGTCTGGAATTTATTGTGAAGTCCTACTGTGAGTTTAATCTTTCGACCTAAATAAGTATGATGCATATTGCCACTTAAGAGCTCATTCCACATCTGTTTATTACTTTACCAAATTCTCTTACATAAGCAATGAAGAAAATACATTAACAGTGGGGAAATTATCTGCAAACCAGCAGAGAGAGACAAGGAAATGTGAGAAAATGAGACACACAAATTTCCTTTTTTTTTTATTCGTCAGATGACATCATTCATTCAATGAGTGTCAAAGTCTGCCACCTAAGCAAAGAAATCTTTGGTGTTGGATCTTAGCGGTTTTTAAGATGACAAAGTTGCAGGTGGGAATGGGAGTAAAGGAGATGACATATAAGACGGCAGAGAGGACGTGGATATTGCTTCCACCGTGATGCTTCCTGACATCTACTCTGCTTCGCCCCCCTGATCTGGACAAGTGAAATGATCACAGTCAGTCCTGCAGGGAAGGAGAGGTTTTACAGTTACACTATTAGCAAGAAACAAAAGGCTGTTGCATCTTTATGTATCAGGGTTTTTCAATTTTATTTTCTAACATAAAGTACAAAAAAAAATTCATTGTTATGAATACCCTGAAGAAAGCATCTGTCAACAAGAAAATTATCTTAATAACATTTTGGTTTAATTAGCTTTTTTTCCCTCCCTTGTTTTTAACTCTAAATCAACTCTGAGAGAGCATGGCATGCATTTTCTTCCACAAAATGAGGCAGGTTTTGCGGTCACAGCAATCACTGAAACTCAAAATCCTTGAGGGGCTGCCAAGTAGAATATAGTGCAAGTATAGCCAGGCAAAAGCAATCACAAGTACCTTGGACCCGTAAATGCAGGTGAGTAGACGATTTTGTGAAATTCTCCAACATAAAAACTTACACTGACATGAATCTGACAAGCGAGACTGGAAGTGAGACAGGGAAGGGAAGAGTAAGCAAAAGGGAGACTGGCATTAACTGGTAAAGAGCCCTTCCTGCTCATCAAATAGAGATGCCTGACCCAGTTAAATGTGCCGGTCTAGTGTTCACATTACGAGCACAGATGCACACACACACACACACACACACAGACACACCATCACGTGCGCTCACGTAGATGAATCAAAAACTTTGTCCTGCACAAGAATTGAACCCTGTAAATGTGTCTAATGTTTTTGCTCTCCTCTCAACCGGCCTTCAACTCTTTGCACGTAAAATCCCACTCGCAAATAAGTCCTTTTTCAATGACTTTTGTTATTTTAGATCTCTCAGCAAGGCTTGAGGCTTAAGTCTGTGAAAAGCAAAGAATCAGAGCAAAGGCTAGCATGACAGAATAGGGATATGGTGGAGAGGTGGTTGGTGTAAAGGGTTTGTGAAAGGCAGTGAATGCCAGCTGTCCAGATGCCTGTCTCCCATCTGTTTGAACCCCAACATCTAGCTGGCAGCTCTTCCAGTGCTTACCACACACACACACACACACACACACACACACACACTGATGCTCTCACGCACACAGAAACAAACTGGCATTGCTTCTGACACTAGCAGTGTTAGGCAGCTGTGGGATTGGGCACAGAAATGAGAGCTATCACTCGTCGCTAATCACAGTGTGTGTTTACCTTCATCACCCGGATTGTCAGGGTCTCTCGCACATGCTACATAGTCCCACCCCGCTAATCCATATCCCCTCCTCCTTCTTATGAAGTACCTCCTATGGCCCATTTAAACACCACATCCAGCTTTGAGCTCAATATCGAGTGGACAGATTGGCTGTTGCTCCATATTGCTTAAAGCCCTCCATTCTCCCGGATCTGCTGCCGTTACCTTCAGAAAAACAGCAGGAGGGGACTTCATTCTCCACCAGAGTTGGAAGTTTGTCATACGTTCAGTGCCAGCGTTTGTGTGTTTCTGCTGGGCATAGTTGAGAACAACACTCAGGTCTTTAGTTTGAGGGTAGTAAACCTCAATTCTCACAGGACAATGTTTTTGGTTCACTCAGGTGTTTACAAAACATCCTGTTAGCATTGCTGTGGTTGTGGTCTCCTGATGCAGTTGTGAATATTTTGCCAACGGTGTGCAGGTTTTGCAACTCTAACATTGCCTATGACACACATCTGGCAAACAAAACATACCCCTGGATAGGGCACACACACACACACACACACACACACACTGAGTCGCCAAATGAAATGTTGTTGTAAAAGCTGTAACTTTCCGAAACCAACAGTACGACATTTACACTCACTGTGATTGGCCAGCGGCGGTGAGAAAGCATCCAGGGTTTTTTTCCCTATGGCTCTCTTTTATTTTTTCACTTTTGTAACTTTTCACATAAACAACGAGTGCAACACCATGAATGCTTTCCAAGTGAGGCGGTGTGAAAACGTGCGATGTTATTCACATATTTAATGGTAAAGATATCACGTTTTGTGACTGTTCCAATCAGGTACCAACACTTGATTTTTGACATGGTGGGACAACGTATCACACAAACTAGTTGTGTATGAGCTTAATTCGACATCTAGTACCATCGTAGTACAATCGGGAGGATACAAAAAAATAATGCCCTCATAAACTTACAGTTGTGAGTAATGCAGAGAGTGTGGTACTGCAGCATGATTAAGCTAAGATACAATATGATAAAGAAACTGGAAAAGGTTTGATAAAGTCATCCAAAACTGTGCTGAGAAATAAAAATCTTGCGTAGAAATTTTGCAATAGGTTACTTGTCAGTAGTGTCCGCTTCGTTGTCCCCGCCAGGATTATACTGTAAAATAAACCCTAAGGTTTATCTATTAAATGACACCTATTACATAATACATCTTTTGCATGTTTTAAAAACCACTATGCAGAGACGTGAAAGTTGCTTGAGAAAGCTGATCCATCACAATGTGAAAGTTTCATTATCAGTGCTGCGGTTGTGAACAGGAGTGTTTTGAAAACTCTCCTTGTCAGTGTGGTCTCTGTATGATTTGGCTGCTGAACAACAACTTTCTTAATGCAAGAAATGACCACGTTCACATGGCCCTTTTTAATGTTATTTCTTTGGTCTTCTGCATTTGGCAGCGCAATTCTTGTCAAAAGTCAACTATCAGTTCTTGGATGACAGAGCATCTGCAAGTGCAGCACCTAGAAGAGCTTTAAAAAAAAAAACGGTTCCCTGCTCATAATGTGATTACTGCACAATGAACAGATACTTTCCCAAGAAAGAAATGAAGGTGACAACACCTTCACTGTGATCGTAAAAGTGCTAAAACATGCAAAAGCACCTGTGTGGCTGTTTGTGGCTCTGAGTCACTGACGCATCACAAAAAATGTCCTGCTTGGCTCTTCTGTTTCCTGCTATGGATGTTAGGCAGCAGAATGCAAATGAGGTGTTTAAACTGAAATACTGCACACTGGACACACACCTACGTCAGATACCAACACACACGTTAATAATGCATTTCGACCAAGTGCATCGGGGAGCGGGTATTGAGTTAAGATGCAAAGCACTCAGCTACAAACTTAATTTCATTCTTAAGTCTTTGCATATGCACGTTTGCCTGTGTGTGGATAGGCAAACTTGTGTGTGTGTGTGTGTGTGTGTAGGTGTGTGTGTGTGTGTGTAAGATGTAGAGGATGTCATAACAGAGGAGACAGGGGATCAGATTAGGGAGCTGTGCACATCTGTCAGCATGCAGCCACCTTCAACACCATTAGATTAGAGCTAATGAAGACACTCTGTGCCTGTGTCTGTATATTTGTTAGTTCGCGACACACACACACACACACACACACACACACACAAGGTGAGAGAGAGTTAAGAGAGAGATAGAGAGAGGGAGACTGCCTGGAACCGATTCCTTGCTCTGACATCAGCTGCTCAGGTCTCGTAAATCAGGCAGGGTTCCTGGAGATCGATTAAAAGCAGCATGACAAGGATTGGTAATAGAGATGTGGCGCACAGCCCAACAGAAAGACTGAAACATGCAGAGAATTATAAGTGTTTCATAAATAAACAAAATAATTTTTTCTGGGAGCAAACGGTGAGAAGTGCAGCGATAGCAAAGAGATGGGGTGGGAGAGTGGAAGAGAAAGAGCAAGGGGAGAGAGTTAGGAAAGAAGAGGGAGCGAGCTTTCCTCCATGCTGCTTCAGCCTTCCTTTCAAATTAGAACAGCCCCATCTCCTGAGAATGTGACATTTTCACGGAGCTAGCGAGGGAGAGATGGAGGTTCAGAGAAGGGGTGGGGTGTGTGTGTGTGGGGGTGGGGGTGGAAGACAAATGGGGAGGGGAGGGGAGGGGAGGGGGGGGGGTGGCAGAGAGGCGACTGCAGGTTCTCAGAAACAGGAAGATGGAAGAATAGAGGGAGAATCAGAAACAAAGGAGGCAGCAGCAGGGAGAGAGAGAGAAAGAGGATGTGGGGGTGGGGTGCATGGGTGGTGTTAGGGATGGATGGAGAGAATGATGAGAAGGGAGGAGTGTGTGCGGGGGTTGTTAGTCCATCCTCCAGAGGCTACTAATGCACTGACCTTCATTAACTCGCATTACTGTCGGTGTGTGTGACTGTGTGCGCGAGAGTGCAACTCTCTTTAGTTAACACTCATTACAGAGTCTTTGTTTAAAGGCCAGTAAACTAATGAAGTCATTAAATAAGTGGAGAAACTCCTGATTCAAGTATTGAAACCACAGACGGGGGTAACTTTAAGGACAGGAACAGCCACTGGAACACCTGTACGCATGTTGGCAAGCCACAGGATGAGCACTGATGACAGAATGTCTGAGGAACCTAAATATGCAACAGAGAGACATGACACCTGAATCAGACAGATCATCATGAAACACCGTGCTTTGCCTGCGTAGCTGAATGTGATTCTGTCACTAATAATATTGTCTGTCTGTCTGTCTGCAGGCTCTCCTTGATACTCAGAAACAGCTGCGTTACCAGATCTCCAACTTCACCTTCAACCTGGGTTTCTCTGGGAAGTTCTACCACACAGGTGTGTTCTGTTTATATGCTTTCCATCGCACATACATTCCAGTGCCAGACCTACACATTTCAGTAACTATAAGAAATATAAAAATGATGACTGAAACTATAAAACTTTACTACAAAAAAGGTAGGATTTAAATAGTTTGATCTGCATTCATTTCAATTAAAATTATATAAAAGGATCTGTATAATTTATTTTTAGACCTTACTCAGTGTTACTCAGTGTCAATAAAAGTAGCTTATTATGCTGTGGAAATTTAAATAGCACAGTTCTAACAGTAAGTAGTAGTTAAATCTGTGCCTCATACACATGGCAGGTTACATCACACTGTACAAAATGTTTCACAGTTTAATGTGAACCAGCTGTTTTTAGTATGAAGATTTCACCACATAGTACGTATGCATCTGTCAATTTTTTACACCTTGACATTAAATAAATAACATGACTTTATTAGTGAGGTCATGTATTTGTGCAAAATAAATGTTCTGTTAAGATGAAAGCAAAGGCAGAAATGGTTAAATTTTGATAGGTGCATTGAAGAAAGTCCAATGTTTTTATTTTGAGTAACACAAATATATTTAAAGGCTATTACATTTATAGTTCGCACTAAACAAACTACCAAATATAATTAAATATGAGAAAGAATTTTCAGCACAGTGGTCTTAGCATGAGTAATCAATCCCACGTGGTTGCTACAGCTTGTTGTGTGTGTATATGTGATAAATGATCCTATTCATCGTAAAAAAAAAAATCTTTTTTATCACGTACTATTTCTAGATTTTGAGTTACGGAGAAATATTAACACAGGCATATTTGTGAGGTGGTGACATACTGCCGTGCACTGTAAGCTCTCTTGCGATTCCAAGGACAGATTTCATTGATTTTCAAGTTAAAGTGTCCTAATCTGCAGCAACAGAACAAAGGCGTAGGATACACTGGAAAAGAATAATAGAGGTGAGACTGAACATAATTACAATTAGATGAAACCTGATCCAGAATAGAACATATTACCATGGCATTTGTTATTGCTATGGCATCACTTTGTATCATCAGCTCCTTACCTCATTTACCAACGCGACCTTAAAACAACCCAGTTGCTTGGTGATATGCAAACCTTATACCAGCGAGACGTTGTTTATAGCAACAATTTTTCATGTGCTCTGAATCTGCACAGAGAGCGCATTTATACATAGTATTTCTTGTCCTCCTGTCCTTGTACGCGTGTGTACGTGTGTGTGTGTGTTTGTGTGCAGGCACGGTGGATGAGGATGAGGGAGACGACTTGCTATTGAAGTATGTGGATGAGTTCTGGTGGTTCCCCCACATGTGGAGCCACATGCAGCCTCACCTCTTCCACAACGAGTCCTCACTGCTGGAGCAGATGGTCCTCAACAAGGAGTTTGCTCTGGTGAGATGGATGCACGCCCGCACACACACAAACACACACACACACACGCACACACCTTTCTTGCAGCTGTCTGTTTTCTTGTTGCTTTCTTCTTGTGCGTTCTTTTAATCAAGCTCGCTTCCCATGATTGCATTTTCTTCAAGGACGTCTGTTGCTGTTAGTAATTGTTATTTCCTTGCCACAGCAGATTACAGACATGATGTTCGCAGGTCAAAGCGCTGGAACTGTTTTACTGTAACTGACTTTGCTAGCAGGATGGGAGAGTCAGAAAAATGATTCTCTTGGTGTTACATACTCAATATGCTTTATAGGAAACGTAATTGCTGGTTGGATTATGTTCATTTGAAATGTGTTTCTTTTATTTTTTCCCAGAAAGCGTGACATTCGTATACCATAGGACGCAGACAACGGAAACCGGTTTCATGTCCTCTGTCTTACACGTTGTAATGTGTTTCAGTTTCTGCAATCCAATACTATAGGGTAAACACATGAAACAGACAGTGAATGTTTTGCAGATTTGTGCAATTTAAATATATCCTCGCTATGCTTATAAACAACGTAATCGTGGAAGAATTACACTTCCTGCGCAACATATTTGCTAATGCAAATTAGTTGCATTTTCTGAACATATGCTTTAAGAGGCAGGGTTGGGTCCAGACGCAGAAGGAAAACAGTTGTACTTGCAATAAGAGTGCTCATTACCGCCATGCACTCATTTTCTAATACAAAACAAACTAAATTTAATATCCCTGCTGGGGAGCGATGCACTTATTTTGACGGGCACACCTGAGCCCTGTTTAATCTGATGTCCGCAAGGTCGACTGCTTTTGTTGCTCTGCTCTGCGCTGTTTCCCTGTGCTTTGTGAGTACGTGTGTGAGTGAGTGGAGATGATTTGTATGACCGTATTGGAGCGTCATGTCACATACATACAATACGCTGAGGGGGGAGCTGCTTCATGTTGTTGAAGGTGAACAAGATCATAAATTGTGATCCCTAACCTCTATTGTACACACACACACACACACACACATACATACTCCATTCCCTCATCCCCTGACCGCTGATGCTTAGCTTTGACAGTGAGTGTAGGTGTGTGTCAGAGTGAAGGACAACACCATCAGTCTGCGAGATGCACCCAGCAACAATCCACCCTCACACTCCCACACATGCAACATTCTCACACAAACTTTTTCGAAAATTTTATTTCCAACCCGAAGGCCAGCATCGTAACAAACACAACACAAACCACGTGCTTCTCCTATAAGGTCAGACTGATGGGCCCTGTGCTTTTACAGGCTACCATGGCTTTTGTCAGAGTTGTAAATGGGCTATAACGTCTGTGCTCATGTATATGTGTGTATCTTATGTCCTTTCATCTCCAGGAGCATAACATCCCTGTGGACATGGGCTACGCTGTGGCCCCTCACCACTCAGGCGTCTACCCGGTTCACCTACAGCTGTACAAGGCTTGGAGACGTGTGTGGAACATCCAGGTCACCAGCACCGAAGAGTACCCCCACCTCAAGCCGGCCCGCTACCGGAAGGGCTTCATCCACAACAACATCATGGTGAGGAGATGACATCGTGTCTGTGAAAAGCCTCATGGGTGCACCATAAATGCACTTTGATCAATTGACATGTTTTTGCACATATATGAAAATAGACTAAAAAGTGGATATTGTTTTTTGAAAATGTAATCTATAGATCTCTATGATTATTTAATATTTTGTTGTTTTAATATTATTTTCCCCTGCTTTTCTTCTGCGGGGCTGGAGATAGTAATAATTTAGCTAGTGTTTCCACAGCTGGTGGTTGTGGGTCTCCCCAGATACAAATCAGTGTTGGTGCCGTGTGGAGACACATTTTATAGAACATGTCGGGCCTGGCAGATAAAGCATACATGTGTTTGTTGCCTGTGAAAAAGAGGCGAGTCAGGTTAGTCAGATAAACATAATAAATATCACAACAAAGTGTATCTGTATCCTGTGTGTTATCACTGATCATGCAGAAGTCATGAATCAAAACCTAACTCTCAAAGCATGTTACGTAGTGTCCTCGCCCGCCAGGAGGAAAAGCGATCTGTGGAATTCATCTGACTGAAATTAAAATCATGAATTGTAAATTCCTAGAGCAACTAAATCAAAGCAAGCTTAAACGAAGAATCATTTAGTCACAAGAGTCTGTTTGGATATGTTGCTTCGCCGTTCTCTTCTTTTTTTCTTACTCTGAGAAACTATTTCGTTTTTTTTCTTTACTGTCTCTTTGTTCAAATAAGTGTTTGCTGAATAGTAAATTGCGTGCTGATTGTTTCTTGCGGTCTTAAGCAGAAAATCAATGAGGCTGTGCGTGTTGTGCAACCTCTGTGTGTGCACGCGCATGTGTGTGCTGAGAATTCTTTGACCTCGTCTCACCACAGCATGCTCAGCTCCATGTTGATTCAATATTTAATGGCTTCCCAGTGCGGCTAAAGGGGAGAGCTTCTTATGTGCATGTGCCTGTGTGCATTTGTACATTTAGTATATGTGCAGGGTGTCTATCTTAGAATAAGGATCTAGTAACGAGGGCATTTTTACACTTCCATGCTCCAATAAATAATTCACAAGTCACTGTTTGAGAGAGCGATAGAAATAAACTCTCGTCACCCATTCCACCTAAGCAAGTTGTCTTCAGCCCTCCCCCTGTCTCTCCTCCTCCTCCTCGTCCTCTTCATTCACTTGTCAGTCAGTCTCTTTGTCAGTGTGCACAGCTGCTTATTGACAAAAGAACCAATCACATCTGACATCAAAATTACCAGTCCGTGTTGTTCTGCCGTATTTGGGTCTTCAGCAAACACTTTGAACAGACGGCTATGTCAATTTCCTAATCAATCCTAGAAGTCTGCTTTTATTGCTTGACAACGTGTCACAGTGTCATAAAAGACAGCCACTTAATCCCACTTCCTTTCAATACAAAAACAATCTGACAGGCTATAATGTGCCATTATACATTATCAATAGCAAGGTATTGAGAAGCACCAGTGAATCAGTCAATTAAATAACAAGCCACTGAACAGAAACACACATACTCAACATTTTATACAACACAAGGCAAGAAAGAAAAGAGGAGAAACAACAAACTGGCAGAACATTTTTGTTTTTTACAACAAGAAAATATTGTTTGAAGAAAAGCTGAAGGGGATGTGGAGGCTGAAATCAAATTTAATCCAACAGCAAAAGTTACTCTGAAACTTAAAACTTTGTTCTACTGTCTCGCAAACAAAACATAAGACAAAAGTTTTTACTGGCTGGAATAAACTTCATGTTGGAGATTGCAAATCAGCTTGATTGCCGAAAGCTGATGATCACGTATAGAGTGAGCGCTCATCAGCTGAGCTTTCCTGGTCTCGCCGCTTTGTCAGGAAATGAAGGGACTTATAATTCCGTGTTGATCAGATTGCTTACTTTAAGTCAGACTGCAGAGTGAGGGCAACACCCCATCATTACTGGGTAGAGACGCACCAGAGAGGCTGCCATGCTCTATTTAATTCTCTGAGAAAAAATGTCGTGATGAACTTAGCCCTGGGAAGCACAGCTGGACCTCAGGCCTGTGAGTTAGAACAGAGGTTTTTAAATTAGGAGGCGGGCCTCCCAGGGGGGGCTCAGTGAATAGAAGTGAAAAAATATGGCATTAGTTATAGAAGTCGTTATCAAAAGGAAATCACATAGAATAGCCTAAATATGTGTGTGATTTGGATAAAAGTTATGTCAAACAGCAATATTAGGATATCTTGGCTCAATTGTTGAGTATCTATGGGATCAAAAACACATTCGTGATCCCATAGGCATCCAGGATGCGCCTTTTTCCAAGCTTTGTCTGAGGGGAGGCCCACATTGAATTTACCTGAATTAGAATGATCTGTGACTTGGTGGTCTCAGAGGTATCCAGTATATGCTTCATCTAATGCAATCCCACCTCCCAACAGTGTCCCTCAATACATTGTATGTTGACGGAGCAGCAGGCTTCACGTCACCACACTGCCACCATCCTCTAAGGAATTCAGATTATCGAGCAGAACTTTGTATCTTAAAAGGTTCAATCAGCAGATGAAGATTATGTGATGGGATCAAAAGCTACTACTAAATAGACCTTGAGGTGAGACTATTCTGTCAAATTCCATGTATGTGCGAGTGTGCACCCACGTGCATGCGAAGGTTTAACATTTTATTTCACTATAAACTGGCTGGTGAGCCTCTTAGATTTTAATAATTCATCAAGCCTCCGACCTCTCGTGAAGTTACTCTGGGACATAACTTCCCATTGTCTTTACTTTTCACATTCTTTCACTTCCAATTTCTCTTGCAATGTCTGTCTATTAATATGTTTCCCCTCTGCCTCTTGCTCCATCTTTGTTTGCTCAAAGGAGGACAGGAAGTTGTCTTGAGGCTGTAAAATTGGTGTTTGGGTGTCTCTGTCAGCAGATTGAGAGCCACCCACTGGACCCACAGTATCAGAGCAAATCAGACTGAGATATGGGATTGTGCTGTGCGTGTGTGTTTGTGTGTGTGTGTGTGTGAGAGAGTGAGTGTGCCACAAAAATGCATACTTGTGTGTGTGTGTGTGTGTGTGTTTTAAAATGTACTATATCAGTTTGAGCTATGGCTCTGTGGATAATTGGTTTGGTGAAATAGTGCTGAGTGTCTGTGGCTCTGGTGGCCTCGAGCCCCCCCCCCCCCGGGCGGGGGGGGGGGGGGGGGGGGGGGGGGGGGGGGGGGGGGGGGGGGGGGGGGGGGGGGGGGGGGGGGGGGGGGGGGGGGGGGGGGGGGGGGGGGGGG